>CM075733.1:696296-971029 GCA_037974335.1 Prionace glauca | reverse complement strand
CACGTGCTCACTGTGTGTGGGGTGACGGGGGGGTGGGAGGTGAAGGGGGAGGGTGAAGGGGGGGTGGGGGGGTGAATGGTGGGGGGTGAAGGGGGTTGGGGGGGTGAAGGGGGGGGTGGGGGGTGAAGGGGGGGGCAGTGAGGGGGGTGAAGGGGGGTGGGGTTGACGGGGGGGTGGGGGGGTGAAGGGGGGGTAGGGGGTGTGAAGGGGGGGTAGGGGGTGAAGGGGGGGGGTGGGGGGGTGAAGGGGGGGGTGAAGGGGGGGGTGGTGGGGTGGTGAAGGGGGGTGTGAAGGGGGGGGTTGAAGGGGGGAGTGGGGGGTGAAGGGAGGGGTGGGGGGTGAAGGGGAGGGTGGGGGGTCGGGGGGTGAAGGGGGGGTGGGGGGGGTGAAGGGGGGGTGGGGGATGAAGGAGGGGGGTGAAGGGGGGGAGCGGTGAGGGGGTGAGGGGGGGGGTGGTGGGTTGATGGGGGGGTGGGGAGGTGAAGGGGGAGGGTGAAGGGGGGGTGGGGGGGTGAATGGTGGGGGGGTGAAGGGGGTTGGGGGGTTGAAGGGGGGGTGGGGGGTGAAGGAGGGGGGTGAAGGGGGGGGGCAGTGAGGGGGTGAGGGGGGGTGGGGGGTCGGGGGGTGAAGGGGGGAGTGGGGGTCGGGGGGTGAAGGGGGTTCGGGGGTGAAGGGGGGGGTGGGGGGTCGGGGGGTGATGGGGGTTAAGGGGGGGTCGGGGGGTGAAGGGGGGGGTCGGGGGTGAAGGGGGGGTCGGGGGTGAGGGGGGGTTGGGGGTGAAAGGGGGGGGTCGGGGGGTGAAGGGGGGGTCGGGGGGTGAAGAGGGGGTCATGGGGTGAAGGGGGGGTGGGGGGTCGGGGTTGAAGGGGGGGGTGGGGCGTCGGGCGGTGAAGGGGGGGTGGGGGTCGGGGGGTGAAGGGGCGGGTGGGGGGTCGGGGGTGAAGGGGGGGGTGGGGGGTCGGGGGGTGAAGGGGGGGATGGGGGGTCGGGGTGTGAAGGGGGGGTCGGGGGGTGAAGGGGGGGGGTCGGGGGGTGAGGGGGGGTCGGGGGGTGAAGGGGGGGGGTCGGGGGGTGAAAGCGGGGTGGTCGGGGGGTGAAGGGGGCGGGGTCGGGGGTGAAGGGGGGGGGTCGGGGGGTGAAGGGGGGGTGGGGGGTCGTGGGGTGAAGGGGGGTGGTGGGTGAGGGGGGGGGTGGGGGGGTCGGGGGGTGAAGGTGGGGTTGGGGGGTCGGGGGGTGAGGGGGGGGGTGGGGGGTCGGGGGTGAAGGGGGGGTGGGGGGTCGGGGATTAAAAGGGGGGTGTGAGGTGTCGGGGGGTGAAGGGGGGTTGGGGGGTGAAGGGGGGGGTGGGGGATCGGGGGTGAAGGGGGGGTGGGGGGTCGGGGAGTGAAGGGGGGGGTGGGGGGTCCGGGGTGAAGGGGGGGTCAGGGGTTGAAGGGGGGGGTCGGGGGGTGAAGAGGGGGGTGTCAGGGGGTGAAGGGGGGGTTGGGGGGTGAAGCGGGGGTGGGGGGTCGGGGGGTGAAGGGGGAATGGGGGGTCGGGGGTGAAGGGGGGCGTTGGGGGGTGAAGGGGGGGTGGGGGGTCGAGGGGGGTGGGGGGTCGGGGGGTGAAGGGGGGTTGGGGGGTCGAGGGGTGAAGGGGGGGGTCGGGGGGTGAAGGGGGGGTGGGGGGTCGTGGGGTGAAGGGGGGTGGTGGGTGAGGGGGGGGTGGGGGGTCGGGGGGTGAAGGTGGGGTTGGGGGTCGGGGGGTGAGGGGGGGGTGGGGGGTCGGGGGTGAAGGGGGGGTGGGGGTCGGGGATTAAAGGGGGTGTGAGGTGTCGGTGGGTGAAGGGGGGGGTGGGGGATCGGGGGTGAAGGGGGGGTGGGGGGTCGGGGAGTGAAGGGGGGGGTGGGGGGGTCCGGGGTGAAGGGGGGTGTCAGGGTGTGAAGGGGAGGTTGGGGGGTGAAGCGGGGGTGGGGGTCGGGGGGTGAAGGGGGGAATGGGGGGTCGGGGGTGAAGGGGGGCGTTGGGGGGTGAAGGGGGGGTGGGGGGTCGAGGGGTGAAGGGGGGGTGGGGGGTCGGGGGGTGAAGGGGGGGGTCGGCGGGTGAAGGGGGGGTGGGGGGTCGGGGGGTGAAGGGGGGGGTGGGGGGTCGGTGGGTGAAGGGGGGGTCGGGAGGTGAAGGGGGGGTGAAGGGGGGGTCGGGGGGTGAAGGGGGGGTGGTGGTCGGGGGTGAAGGGGGAGGTCGGGGGGTGAAGGGGGGGTGGGGGGTCGGAGGATGAAGGTGGGGGGTCGGGGGTAAAGGGGGGGTGGGGAGTCGGGGGTGTGAAGGGGGGGTGGGGGTCGGGGGGTGAAGGTGGGGGATCGGGGGTAAAGGGGGGTGGGGGGTGAAGGGGGGTGGGGGGTCGGGCGTGAAGGGGGGGGTGGGGGGTCGGGGGGTGAATGGGGGGGGTGGGGGTCCGGGGGTGAAGGAGGGGTGGGGGGCGGGTGTGAGGGGGGGGTGGGGGGTCGGGGGTTGAAGGGGGGGTGGGGGGGTCAGGGGGTTAAGGGGCGCGGGGGGGGGTGGGGGGCCGGTGGGTGAAGGGGGGGTCGGGGGGGTGAAGGGGTGGTGGGGGAGGGTGAAGGGGGGGTGGGGGGTCAGTGGGTGATGGGGGGGTGGGGGGGTGAAGGGGGGGGTCGGGGGGTGAAGGGGGGTGGGGCATCGGGCGGTGAAGGGGGGGTGGGGGTCAGGGGGTGAAGGGGCGGGTGGGGGGTCGGGGGGTGAAAGGGGGGGGTGGGGGGTCGGGGGTGAAGGGGGGGATGGGGGGTCGGGGTGTGAAGGGGGGGTCGGGGGGTGAAGGGGGGGGTCGGGGGTGAAGGGGGGGTCGGGGGTGAAGGGGGGGTCGGGGGTGAAGGGGGGCGGGGTCGGGGGTGAAGGGGGGGTCGGGGGGTGAAGTGGGGTGGGGGGTCGTGGGGTGAAGGGGGGGTGGGGGGTGAGGGGGGGGTGGGGGGTCGGGGGGTGAAGGTGGGGTTGGGGGGTGAAGGGGGGGTGGGGGGTGAAGGGGGGGTGGGGATCGGGGGTGAAGGGGGGGTGGGGGGTCGGGAGTGAAGGGGGGGGTCGGTGGTGAAGGGGGGGTGGGGGTCGGGGGGGTGAGGGGGGATGGGGGGTCGGGGGTGAAGGGGGGTTGGGGGGTCGAGGGGTGAAGGGGGGGTTGGGGGGTCGAGGGTGAAGGGGGGGTGGGGGTGAAGGGGGGGTGGGGGGTCGGGGTGAAGGGGGGGTCTGGAGGTGAAGGGGGGTGGGGGTCGGGGGGTGAAGGGGAGGTCGGGGGGTGAAGGGGGGGTGGGGGTGAAGGTGGGGGGGTCGGGGGGTGAAGGGGGGGTGGGGGGTCGGGGGTGAAGGTGGGGGTCGGGGGGTGAAGGGGGGGTGGGGGGTGAAGGGGGGGGTCGGGGTGTAAAGGGGGGGTGGGGTGAAGGTGGGGGTGGGGGGTCGGGGGTTGAAGGGGGGGTGGGGGGTCGGGGTTGAAGGGGGGGTGGGGGGTCGGGGGTTGAAGGGGGGGGTGGGGGGTCGGGGGTTGAAGGGGGGTGGGGGTCAGGGGGTTAAGGGGGGTGGTGGGGGGTGGGGGGGTGGGGGTCGGTGGGTGAAGGGGGGGTCGGGGGTGAAGGGGGGTCGGGGGGTGAAGGGGGGGGTCGGGGGGTGAAGGGGGGTGGGGGGGGTGAAGGGGGGGGGTACTGGACACACCGGGATTGGGGGGGGGGGGTACTGGACACACCAGGATTGGGGGGGGGGGAAGTTACTTGGACAAATAACTGGAAGGAGGCATTCTTAGGGAAAAAGTACCGAAGGAAGGTGGCGGATATTCAAGGAATGTTTGTCTGGCGCTCTGCATGACAATGTTCCGATGAGACAAGGGGGTTTTGGTAGGTCGCGGGAACCGTGGTGCACGAAGGCTGTGTTGAACCTAGTCAGGAGGAAAAGGAAGGTGTACAAAAGGTTCAGGGAACTAGGAGAGGTTAAGGATCTTGAAGAATATAAGGACTGTAGAAAGGAGGTTAAAAGGGAAATTAGGAGAGCCAGAAGGGGTCATGAGAAGACCCTTGGCGGGTAAGATTAAGGAAATCCCACCCACCCCCACCCCCCCCCAGTCCCTGTGTGTCCAGTACCCCCCCCCCAGTCCCTGTGTGTCCAGTACCCCCCCCCTCCCCCAGTCCTGGTGTGTCCAGTACCCACCCCCCCCCGTCCAGTGTGTCCAGTACCCCCCCCTTCATTTGGTGAGGTTTGACATGATCAGGAATAGTCAGCATGGATTTGTCAAGGGCAGGTCGTGCCTTACGAGCCTAGTTGAGTTCTTCGATAATGTGACTGAACACATTGACGAAGAAGTGCCTGTGGACCGTAGTGTACATGGACTTCAGCAAGGCTTTTGATAAGGTCCCCCATGCAAGACTTCTTGAGAAGGTGAGAGGGCATGGGATCCAAGGGCCTTTGGCCTTGTGGATCCAGAACTGGCTTGCCTGCAGAAGGCAGAGAGTGGCTGTGGATGGGTCTTTTTCGGAATGGAGGTCAGTCACCAGTGGGGTGCCCAGGGATCTGTTCTGGGACCCTTGTTGTTTGTCATTTTCATAAATGACCTGGATGAGGAAGTGGAGGGATGGTTAGCAAGTTCGCTGATGACACGAAGGTCGGCGGTGTTGTGGATGGTCTGGAAGGATGTCAAAAGTTGCAGCAGGACATAGATAGGATGCAGGAATGGGCGGAGAAGTGGCAGATGGACTTCAACGCGGATAAATGTGTAGTCGTCCATTTCGGCAGAACCAACGGGATGAACGAGTACACTATTAAGGGCAGGGGTCTTAGTAGCGTTGAAGAGCAGAAGGATCTCGGGGTCCGGGTTCACAGGACTCTTAAATCGGCCTCGCAGGTGGAGGAGGTGGTCAAGAAGGCGTATGGTGTACTGGCCTTCATTAATCGAGGGATTGAGTTTAGGAGTCGGGAGGTAATGCTGCAACTTTACAGGACCCTTGTCAGCCTCATTTGGAGTACTGTGCGCAGTTCTGGTCGCCTCACTATAGGAAAGACGTAGAAGCTATTGAAAAGGGTGCAGAGGAGATTTACAAGGATGTTGCCTGGACTGGGAGGCATGCCTTATGAAGATAGGTTGAGGGAGCTGGGACTCTTTCCTGGAGAGGCGAAGGTTGAGAGGCGACCTGATAGAAGTTTATAAAATGTTGAGAGGAATAGATAGGGTGGACTCTCAGAGGCTATTTCCCCCGGGTTGAAATGGTCGCTACGAGAGGACACAGATTTAAGGTGCGGGGAGGGAAGTACAGAGGTGATGTTAGGGGTAAGTTTTTCACTCAGAGGGTAGTGAGTGATTGGAATCGGCTGCCGTCATCGGTGGTGGAGGCGAACTCGCTGGGGTCTTTTAAAGACTTCTGGATGAGTATATGGGGTTTAATGGGATTGGGGGTTATAGATAGGTCTATAGATTGGTGGGGTTGATGCGATCTCGGCGGCAACTCGAGGGCCGAAGGGCCTGTTTGTGCTGTAATGTTCTATGTTCTATCTATAGACCTATCTATAATCCCCACTCCCATTAAACCCCAACTCTTCAACGCTACTAAGACTCCTGCCCTTGATAGTGTACTCGTTCATCCCCGTTGGTTCTGCCGAAATGGACAACTACACATTTATCCGCGTTGAAGTCCATCTGCCACTTCTCCGCCCATTCCTGCATCCTATCGAACCCCGAGTCCCTGGCGCTGTGAGGCAGCAGTGTTAACCCACTGTGTCACCGTGCCCCTGGGAATCGAACCCGGGTCCCTGGTGCTGTGAGACAGCAGTGCTAACCCACTGTGTCACCGTGCCCCCGGGAATCGAACCCGGGTCCCTGGCACTGTGAGACAGCAGTGCTAACCCACTGTGTCATCGTGCCCCTGGGAATCGAACCCAGGTCCCTGGCGCTGTGAGACAGCAGTGCAAACCCACTGTGTCACCATGCCCCCGGGAATCGAACCAGGGTCCCTGGCGCTGTGAGACAGCAGTGTTAACCCACTGTGTCACCGTGCCCCCGGGAATCGAACCCAGGTCCCTGGCACTGTGAGACAGCAGTGCTAACCCACTGTGTCACCGTGCCCCCCGGGAGTCGAACCCGGGTCCCTGGCGCTGTGAGGCAGCAGCGCTAACCCACTGTGTCACCGTGCCCCCGGGAATCGAACCCGGGTCCCTGGCGCTGTGAGACAGCAGTGCTAACCCACTGTGTCACCGTGCCCCCGGGAATCGAACCCGGGTCCCTGGCGCTGTGAGACAGCAGTGCTAACCCACTGTGTTACCGTGATCCCCGGGAATCGAACCCAGGTCCCTGGCGCTGTGAGACAGCAGTGCTAACCCACTGTGTCACCGTGTCCCCCGGGAATCGAACCCGGGTTCCTGGCGCTGTGAGACAGCAGTGCTAACCCACTGTGTCACCGTGTCCCCGGGAATCGAACCCGGGTCCCTGGCACTGTGAGACAGCAGTGTTAACCCACTGTGTCACCGTGCCCCTGGGAATCGAACCCGGGTCCCTGGCGCTGTGAGACAACAGTGTTAACCCACTGTGTCACCGTGCCACCGGGAATCGAACCCAGGTCCCTGGCACTGTGAGACAGCAGTGTTAACCCACTGTGTCACCGTGCCCCCGGGAATCGAACCCGGGTCCCTGGCGCTGTGAGACAGCAGTGCTAACCCACTGTGTCACCGTGCCACCGGGAATCGAACCCAGGTCCCTGGCGCTGTGAGACAACAGTGCTAACCCACTGTGTCACCGTGCCTCCGGGGAATCGAACCCGGGTCCCTGGCACTGTGAGACAGCAGTGCTAACCCACTGTGTCACCGTGCCCCCGGGAATCGAACCCGGGTCCCTGGCACTGTGAGACAGCAGTGTTAACCCACTGTGTCACCGTGTCCCCCGGGAATCGAACCCGGGTCCCTGGCGCTGTGAGACAGCAGTGCTAACCCACTGTGTCACCGTGCCCCCGGGAATCGAACCCGGGTCCCTGGCGCTGTGAGACAGCAGTGCTAACCCACTGTGTCACCGTGCCCCCGGGAATCGAACCCGGGTCCCTGGCACTGTGAGACAGCAGTGTTAACCCACTGTGTCACCGTGCCCCCGGGAATTGAACCCGGGTCCCTGGCGCTGTGAGACAGCAGTGCTAACCCACTGTGTCACCGTGCCCCCGGGAATCGAACCCAGGTCCCTGGCGCTGTGAGACAGCAGTGTTAACCCACTGTGTCACCGTGCCCCCGGGAATCGAACCCGGGTCCCTGGCACTGTGAGACAGCAGTGCTAACCCACTGTGTCACCGTGCCCCCGGGAATCGAACCTGGGTTCCTGGCTCTGTGAGGCAGCAGCTCTAACCCACTGTGTCACCGTGCCCCCGGGAATCGAACCCGGGTCGCTGGCGCTGTGAGACAGCAGTGCTAACCCACTGTGTCACCGTGCCCCCGGGAATCGAACCCGGGTCCCTGGCGCTGTGAGACAGCAGTGCTAACCCACTGTGTCACCATGCCCCCGGGAATCGAACCCGGGTCCCTGGCACTGTGAGACAGCAGTGCTAACCCACTGTGTCACCGTGCCCCCCCCCGGGAATCGAACCCAGGTCCCTGGCTCTGTGAGACAGCAGTGCTAACCCACTGTGTCACCATGCCCCCGGGAATCGAACCCGGGTCCCTGGCGCTGTGAGACAGCAGTGTTAACCCACTGTGTCACCGTGCCCCCGGGAATCGAACCCGGGTCGCTGGCACTGCGAGGCAGCAGTGTTAACCCACTGTGTCACCGTGCCCCCGGGAATCGAACCCGGGTCCCTGGCGCTGTGAGACAGCAGTGTTAACCCACTGTGTCACCGTGCCCCCGGGAATCGAACCCAGGTCCCTGGCACTGAGACAGCAGTGTTAACCCACTGTGTCACCGTGTCCCCGGGAATCGAACCCGGGTCCCTGGCTCTGTGAGACAGCAGTGTTAACCCACTGTGTCACCGTGCCCCCGGGAATCGAACCCGGGTCGCTGGCACTGCGAGGCAGCAGTGTTAACCCACTGTGTCACCGTGCCCCCGGGAATCGAACCCGGGTCCCTGGCGCTGTGAGACAGCAGTGTTAACCCACTGTGTCACCGTGCCCCCGGGAATCGAACCTGGGTCCCTGGCTCTGTGAGACAGCAGTGTTAACCCACTGTGTCACCGTGTCCCCGGGAATCGAACCCGGGTCGCTGGCAGTGTGAGACAGCAGTGCTAACACACTGTGTCACCGTGCCCCCGGGAATCGAACCCGGGTCCCTGGCGCTGTGAGACAGCAGTGTTAACCCACTGTGTCACCGTGCCCCCGGGAATCGAATCCGGGTCCCTGGCGCCGTGAGACAGCAGTGTTAACCCACTGTGTCATCGTGCCCCCGGGAATCGAACCCGGGTCCCTGGCGCTGTGAGACAGCAGTGTTAACCCACTGTGTCACCGTGCCCCCGGGAATCGAACCCGGGTCCCTGGTGCTGTGAGGCAGCAGTGTTAACCCACTGTGTCACCGCGCCCCTGGGAATCGAACCCGGGTCCCTGGTGCTGTGAGACAGCAGTGCTAACCCACTGTGTCACCGTGCCCCCGGGAATCGAACCCGGGTCCCTGGCACTGTGAGACAGCAGTGCTAACCCACTGTGTCATCGTGCCCCTGGGAATCGAACCCGGGTCCCTGGCACTGTGAGACAGCAGTGCAAACCCACTGTGTCACCATGCCCCCGGGAATCGAACCCGGGTCCCTGGCGCTGTGAGACAGCAGTGTTAACCCACTGTGTCACCGTGCCCCCGGGAATCGAACCCAGGTCTCTGGCACTGTGAGACAGCAGTGCTAACCCACTGTGTCACCGTGCCCCCCGGGAGTCGAACCCGGGTCCCTGGCGCTGTGAGGCAGCAGCGCTAACCCACTGTGTCACCGTGCCCCCGGGAATCGAACCCGGGTCCCTGGCGCTGTGAGACAGCAGTGCTAACCCACTGTGTCACCGTGCCCCCGGGAATCGAACCCGGGTCCCTGGCACTGTGAGACAGCAGTGTTAACCCACTGTGTCACCGTGTCCCCCGGGAATCGAACCCGGGTCCCTGGCGCTGTGAGACAGCAGTGCTAACCCACTGTGTCACCGTGCCCCCGGGAATCGAACCCGGGTCCCTGGCGCTGTGAGACAGCAGTGCTAACCCACTGTGTCACCGTGCCCCCGGGAATCGAACCCGGGTCCCTGGCACTGTGAGACAGCAGTGTTAACCCACTGTGTCACCGTGCCCCCGGGAATCGAACCCGGGTCCCTGGCGCTGTGAGACAGCAGTGCTAACCCACTGTGTCACCGTGCCCCCGGGAATCGAACCCAGGTCCCTGGCGCTGTGAGACAGCAGTGTTAACCCACTGTGTCACCGTGCCCCCGGGAATCGAACCCGGGTCCCTGGCGCCGTGAGACAGCAGTGTTAACCCACTGTGTCATCGTGCCCCCGGGAATGGAACCCGGGTCCCTGGCGCTGTGAGACAGCAGTGTTAACCCACTGTGTCACCGTGCCCCCGGGAATCGAACCCGGGTCCCTGGCGCTGTGAGGCAGCAGTGTTAACCCACTGTGTCACCGCGCCCCTGGGAATCGAACCCGGGTCCCTGGTGCTGTGAGACAGCAGTGCTAACCCACTGTGTCACCGTGCCCCCGGGAATCGAACCCGGGTCCCTGGCACTGTGAGACAGCAGTGCTAACCCACTGTGTCATCGTGCCCCTGGGAATCGAACCCGGGTCCCTGGCACTGTGAGACAGCAGTGCAAACCCACTGTGTCACCATGCCCCCGGGAATCGAACCCGGGTCCCTGGCGCTGTGAGACAGCAGTGTTAACCCACTGTGTCACCGTGCCCCCGGGAATCGAACCCAGGTCTCTGGCACTGTGAGACAGCAGTGCTAACCCACTGTGTCACCGTGCCCCCCGGGAGTCGAACCCGGGTCCCTGGCGCTGTGAGGCAGCAGCGCTAACCCACTGTGTCACCGTGCCCCCGGGAATCGAACCCGGGTCCCTGGCGCTGTGAGACAGCAGTGCTAACCCACTGTGTCACCGTGCCCCCGGGAATCGAACCCGGGTCCCTGGCACTGTGAGACAGCAGTGTTAACCCACTGTGTCACCGTGTCCCCCGGGAATCGAACCCGGGTCCCTGGCGCTGTGAGACAGCAGTGCTAACCCACTGTGTCACCGTGCCCCCGGGAATCGAACCCGGGTCCCTGGCGCTGTGAGACAGCAGTGCTAACCCACTGTGTCACCGTGCCCCCGGGAATCGAACCCGGGTCCCTGGCACTGTGAGACAGCAGTGTTAACCCACTGTGTCACCGTGCCCCCGGGAATCGAACCCGGGTCCCTGGCGCTGTGAGACAGCAGTGCTAACCCACTGTGTCACCGTGCCCCCGGGAATCGAACCCAGGTCCCTGGCGCTGTGAGACAGCAGTGTTAACCCACTGTGTCACCGTGCCCCCGGGAATCGAACCCGGGTCCCTGGCACTGTGAGACAGCAGTGCTAAGCCACTGTGTCACCGTGCCCCCGGGAATCGAACCTGGGTTCCTGGCTCTGTGAGGCAGCAGTGTTAACCCACTGTGTCACCGTGCCCCCGGGAATCGAACCCGGGTCCCTGGCGCTGTGAGACAGCAGTGCTAACCCACTGTGTCACCGTGCCCCCGGGAATCGAACCCGGGTCCCTGGCGCTGTGAGACAGCAGTGCTAACCCACTGTGTCACCATGCCCCCGGGAATCGAACCCGGGTCCCTGGCACTGTGAGACAGCAGTGCTAACCCACTGTGTCACCGTGCCCCCCCCCCGGGAATCGAACCCGGGTCCCTGGCTCTGTGAGACAGCAGTGCTAACCCACTGTGTCACCATGCCCCCGGGAATCGAACCCGGGTCCCTGGCGCTGTGAGACAGCAGTGTTAACCCACTGTGTCACCGTGCCCCCGGGAATCGAACCCGGGTCGCTGGCACTGCGAGGCAGCAGTGTTAACCCACTGTGTCACCGTGCCCCCGGGAATCGAACCCGGGTCCCTGGCGCTGTGAGACAGCAGTGTTAACCCACTGTGTCACCGTGCCCCCGGGAATCGAACCCAGGTCCCTGGCACTGAGACAGCAGTGTTAACCCACTGTGTCACCGTGTCCCCGGGAATCGAACCCGGGTCCCTGGCTCTGTGAGACAGCAGTGTTAACCCACTGTGTCACCGTGCCCCCGGGAATCGAACCCGGGTCGCTGGCACTGCGAGGCAGCAGTGTTAACCCACTGTGTCACCGTGCCCCCGGGAATCGAACCCGGGTCCCTGGCGCTGTGAGACAGCAGTGTTAACCCACTGTGTCACCGTGCCCCCGGGAATCGAACCTGGGTCCCTGGCTCTGTGAGACAGCAGTGTTAACCCACTGTGTCACCGTGTCCCCGGGAATCGAACCCGGGTCGCTGGCAGTGTGAGACAGCAGTGCTAACACACTGTGTCACCGTGCCCCCGGGAATCGAACCCGGGTCCCTGGCGCTGTGAGACAGCAGTGTTAACCCACTGTGTCACCGTGCCCCCGGGAATCGAATCCGGGTCCCTGGCGCCGTGAGACAGCAGTGTTAACCCACTGTGTCACCGTGCCCCCGGGAATCGAACCCGGGTCCCTGGCGCTGTGAGACAGCAGTGTTAACCCACTGTGTCACCGTGCCCCCGGGAATCGAACCCGGGTCCCTGGCGCTGTGAGGCAGCAGTGTTAACCCACTGTGTCACCGTGCCCCTGGGAATCGAACCCGGGTCCCTGGTGCTGTGAGACAGCAGTGCTAACCCACTGTGTCACCGTGCCCCCGGGAATCGAACCCGGGTCCCTGGCACTGTGAGACAGCAGTGCTAACCCACTGTGTCACCGTGTCCCCGGGAATCGAACCCGGGTCCCTGGCACTGTGAGACAGCAGTGTTAACCCACTGTGTCACCGTGCCCCCGGGAATCGATCCCGGGTCCCTGGCGCTGTGAGACAACAGTGTTAACCCACTGTGTTACCGTGCCACCGGGAATCGAACCCAGGTCCCTGGCACTGTGAGACAGCAGTGTTAACCCACTGTGTCACCGTGCCCCCGGGAATCGAACCCGTGTCCCTGGCGCTGTGAGACAGCAGTGCTAACCCACTGTGTCACCGTGCCACCGGGAATCGAACCCAGGTCCCTGGCGCTGTGAGACAACAGTGCTAACCCACTGTGTCACCGTGCCTCCGGGGAATCGAACCCGGGTCCCTGGCACTGTGAGACAGCAGTGCTAACCCACTGTGTCACCGTGCCCCCGGGAATCGAACCCGGGTCCCTGGCACTGTGAGACAGCAGTGTTAACCCACTGTGTCACTGTGTCCCCCGGGAATCGAACCCGGGTCCCTGGCGCTGTGAGACAGCAGTGCTAACCCACTGTGTCACCGTGCCCCCGGGAATCGAACCCGGGTCCCTGGCGCTGTGAGACAGCAGTGCTAACCCACTGTGTCACCGTGCCCCCCGGAATCGAACCCGGGTCCCTGGCACTGTGAGACAGCAGTGTTAACCCACTGTGTCACCGTGCCCCCGGGAATCGAACCCAGGTCCCTGGCGCTGTGAGACAGCAGTGTTAACCCACTGTGTCACCGTGCCCCCGGGAATCGAACCCGGGTCCCTGGCACTGTGAGACAGCAGTGCTAACCCACTGTGTCACCGTGCCCCCGGGAATCGAACCTGGGTTCCTGGCTCTGTGAGGCAGCAGTGTTAACCCACTGTGTCACCGTGCCCCCGGGAATCGAACCCGGGTCCCTGGCGCTGTGAGACAGCAGTGCTAACCCACTGTGTCACCGTGCCCCCGGGAATCGAACCCGGGTCCCTGGCGCTGTGAGACAGCAGTGCTAACCCACTGTGTCACCATGCCCCCGGGAATCGAACCCGGGTCCCTGGCACTGTGAGACAGCAGTGCTAACCCACTGTGTCACCGTGCCCCCCCCCGGGAATCGAACCCGGGTCCCTGGCTCTGTGAGACAGCAGTGCTAACCCACTGTGTCACCATGCCCCCGGGAATCGAACCCGGGTCCCTGGCGCTGTGAGACAGCAGTGTTAACCCACTGTGTCACCGTGCCCCCGGGAATCGAACCCGGGTCGCTGGCACTGCGAGGCAGCAGTGTTAACCCACTGTGTCACCGTGCCCCCGGGAATCGAACCCGGGTCCCTGGCGCTGTGAGACAGCAGTGTTAACCCACTCTGTCACCGTGCCCCCGGGAATCGAACCCAGGTCCCTGGCACTGAGACAGCAGTGTTAACCCACTGTGTCACCGTGTCCCCGGGAATCGAACCCGGGTCCCTGGCTCTGTGAGACAGCAGTGTTAACCAACTGTGTCACCGTGCCCCCGGGAATCGAACCCGGGTCGCTGGCACTGCGAGGCAGCAGTGTTAACCCACTGTGTCACCGTGCCCCCGGGAATCGAACCCGGGTCCCTGGCGCTGTGAGACAGCAGTGTTAACCCACTGTGTCACCGTGCCCCCGGGAATCGAATCCGGGTCCCTGGCGCCGTGAGACAGCAGTGTTAACCCACTGTGTCACCGTGCCCCTGGGATTGAACCCGGGTCCCTGGCGCTGTGAGACAGCAGTGTTAACCCACTGTGTCACCGTGCCCCCGGGAATCGAACCCGGGTCCCTGGCGCTGTGAGACAGCAGTGTTAACCCACTGTGTCACCGTGCCCCCGGGAATCGAACCCGGGTCCCTGGCGCTGTGAGACAGCAGTGTTAACCCACTGTGTCACCGTGCACCCGGGAATCGAACCCGGGTCCCTGGCGCTGTGAGACAGCAGTGTTAACCCACTGTGTCACCGTGCCCCTGGGAATCGAACCCGGGTCCCTGGCACTGTGAGACAGCAGCGCTAACCCACTGTGTCACCATGCCCCCGGGAATCGAACCCGGGTCCCTGGCGCTGTGAGACAGCAGTGTTAACCCACTGCGTCACCGTGCCCCCGGGAATCGAACCCGGGTCCCTGGCACTGTGAGACAGCAGTGTTAACCCACTGTGTCACTGTGCCCCCCGGGAATCGAACCCGGGCCCCTGGCGCTGTGAGACAGCAGTGTTAACCCACTGTGTCACCGTGCCCCCGGGAATCATAGAACATAGAACATTACAGCACAAACAGGCCCTTCGGCCCTCGAGTTGCGCCGATCGCATCAACCCCACCAATCTATAGACCTATCTATAACCCCCAATCCCATTAAACCCCATATACTCATCCAGAAGTCTTTTAAAAGACCCCAGCGAGTTCGCCTCCACCACCGACGACGGCAGCCGATTCCAATCACTCACCACCCTCTGAGTGAAAAACTTACCCCTAACATCACCTCTGTACCTCCCTCCCCGCACCTTAAATCTGTGTCCCCTCGTAGCGACCATTTCAACCCGGGGAAATAGCCTCTGAGAGTCCACCCTATCTATTCCTCTCAACATTTTATAAACTTCTATCAGGTCGCCTCTCAACCTTCGCCTCTCCAGGGAAAAGAGTCCCAGCTCCCTCAACCTATCTTCATAAGGCATGCCTCCCAGTCCAGGCAACATCCTTGTAAATCTCCTCTGCACCCTTTCAATAGCTTCTACATCTTTCCTATAGTGAGGCGACCAGAACTGCGCACAGTACTCCAAATGAGGCCTGACAAGGGTCCTGTAAAGTTGCAGCATTACCTCCCGACTCCTAAACTCAATCCCTCGATTAATGAAGGCCAGTACACCATACGCCTTCTTGACCACCTCCTCCACCTGCGAGGCCGATTTAAGAGTCCTGTGAACCCGGACCCCGAGATCCTTCTGCTCTTCAACGCTACTAAGACCCCTGCCCTTAATAGTGTACTCGTTCATCCCGTTGGTTCTGCCGAAATGGACTACTACACATTTATCCGCGTTGAAGTCCATCTGCCACTTCCTTCTCCGCCCATTCCTGCATCCTATATATGTCCTGCTGCAACTTTTGACATCCTTCCAGACCATCCACAACACCGCCGACCTTCGTGTCATCAGCGAACTTGCTAACCCATCCCTCCACTTCCTCATCCAGGTCATTTATGAAAATGACAAACAACAAGGGTCCCAGAACAGATCCCTGGGGCACCCCACTGGTGACTGACCTCCATTCCGAAAAAGACCCATCCACAACCACTCTCTGCCTTCTGCAGGCAAGCCAGTTCTGGATCCACAAGGCCAAAGGCCCTTGGATCCCATGCCCTCTCACCTTCTCAAGAAGTCTTGCATGGGGGACCTTATCAAAAGCCTTGCTGAAGTCCATGTACACTACGTCCACGGCACTTCCTTCGTCAATGTGTTCAGTCACATTATCGAAGAACTCAACTAGGCTCGTAAGGCACGACCTGCCCTTGACAAATCCATGCTGACTATTCCTGATCATGTCAAACCTCTCCAAATGGTCGTAAATCTTGTCCCTCAGAAGCCTCTCCATCAGCTTACCAACCACTGAGGTCAGACTCACCGGGCGGTAATTTCCCGGGCTATCTCTGTTCCCTTTCTTGAAAATAGGGACTACATCCGCAATCCTCCAATCTTCCGGAACCTCTCCCGTCTCCATTGACGACGCAAAGATCATCGCCAAGGGCTCTACAATCACTTCCCTGGCCTCCCACAGTATCCTGGGGTACCGTATCACCGTGTCCCCCGGGAATCGAACCCGGGTCCCTGGCACTGTGAGGGGGCAGTGTTAACCCACTGTGTCACCGTGCTGCCCCTTGTGGAATTATCTACTATTTCCAGCTGCAGTTTTACGTTTGATTTGTTTCCTGTTTACAAACTCGCACATTTCAGTGCTTCACGTTTTCTGTCAGTTGTGAACCTGAAATAGTTTTGCCACAGGGCAGCTCATTCTGCAACAACAAATAATAATGATATTATCTCATTGGAGTCAATCAGAGAAGCTTCACTAGGGTGATTGGGGTTGGAGAGGGTTTAAACTAATATAGTAAAAAGTCTGACAACACCAGGTTTTAGTCCAACCGATTTATTTGATAGTAAACTCACAAGCTTGTTGTTGTCAGACTTTTTACTGTGTTTACGCCAGTCCAACGCCAGCATACCCACATCATTAAACTAATATGCCAGGGGGATGGGACAAATGCACAGAGTCTGAGAAGGAGGGAGCAAGGACAAAAACAAAAGGTAGAAAAGGGAATAAGAAAAGTGATAGGCAGAGAAACCAAGGACAGAGTTCAAACAGGGTTATAGAGAAAACGGTAGAAAATCTCAGCAGGTCTGGCAGCATCTGTAAAGTGAGAAAAGAGTTGACGTTTCAAGTCCAGATGACCCTTTGTCAAAGCTAAAAAGCATAGGAAGTGGGAAATATTTATGCTGCGGGGTGAGGGAATGAAAGATGAGTCGTAGCCATAGAAACCAGTGGAAAACGTATAAGATGATGAATGGGATGGATAGGATAGAGGTGGAGAGACTCTTCCCACTCAGAAAGGACAGTAGGACTAGGGGGCACAGCCTCAAGATAAAGGGGAGGCGGTTTAGAACAGAGTTGAGGAGGAACTTCTTCACTCAAAGGGTGGTGAATCTCTGGAATTCTCTGCCCGTTGAAGTGGTGGAGGCTGCCTCGCTAAATATTTTTAAGAAACGGGTTGATGGGTTTTTGATAAGAGAGGGGATTAAGGGTTATGGGGAGAGGGCGGGAAGGTGGAGCTGAGTCACGACAGATCAGCCATGATCTTATTGAATGGCGGGGCAGGCTCGAAGGGCTAGATGGCCTACTCCTGCTCCTATTTCTTATGTAAAAGACTGCTAATAACTACCCACAGAGAGAATAAATGATGCAAATGACCAAACGGCAGAGAAGCTGTAAGCTGTGACAGATGAACTTGTTGGGGTGGAGGTGGGGGGCGGTGGTGGTGGTCGGTGGGGTGGGGGGGGGGATGGGTGGGGGAGAGATAAAATTTACAAAAAGGGGGGAAGGCAGAAGCAAAGTGGGAGCAAAAAGTAAGGAAACGAGTGAGAAAATGAGGGGGAGAAGAAAAAGAAGATAGATAATAAAGAAATAAAAAATAAAGAACAGAAAAAATACTAAATAAAATGAAAACAAAGGTGGTGAAGAGCTACATCCGCAGTAACTTCCTTCTCACTGAGATTTACAGCATTGGAAACAGGCCGTTCAGCCCAACTTGTCCATGCCGTCCCTAAGCTAATCCCAATTGTCTGCATTTGACCCATATCCCTTTATACCCATCGTACCCATGTAATTATCTTAATGCTTTTTAAAAAACAACATTGTACCCACTTCTCCTACTCCCTCTGGTAACTTCTCACAGGATCCAGGGTGAGGTATCTGAGAGTTGTTTTTCAAACTGGAGGCCTGTGATCAGCTGTGTGTCTCAGGGATCAGTGCTGGGCCCAATGTTATTTGTCATTTATATTAATGATTTGGATGAGAATATAGGGGGCATGGTTAGTAAGTTTGTGGATGACACTAAGATTGGTGGCATAGTGGGCAGTGAAGAAAGTTATCTCCAATTGCAACAGGATCTTGATCAATTGGGCCAGTGGGCTGACGAATGGCAGATAGAGTTTAATTTAGATAAATGTGAGGTGATGCATTTTGATAGATTGAACCAGGGTAGGGCTTACTCAGTTAATGGTAGGGCGTTAGGGAGAGTTACAGAACAGAGAGATCTAGGGGTACAGGTTCATAGCTCCTTGAACGTGGAGTCACAGGTGGACAGAGTGGTGAAGAAGGCATTTGGCATGCTTGGTTTCATTGGTCAGAACATTGAATACAGGAGTTGGGACGTCTTGTTGAAGTTGTACAAGACATTGGTAAGGCCACACTTGGAATACTGTGTACAATTCTGGTCCCCCTATTATAGAAAGGATATTATTAGACTAGCAAAAGTGCAGAAAGATTTACTAGGATGTGACTGGGACTTGATGAATTGAGTTATAAGGAGAGGATGGATAGACTGGGACTTTTTTCTCTGGAGGTAGGAGGCTGAGGGGTGATCTTATAGAGGTCTATAAAATAATGAGGGGCACAGATCAGTGAGATAGTCAATATCTTTTCCCAAAGGTAGGGGAGTCTAAAACTAGAGGGCGTAGGTTTAAGGTGAGAGGGGAGAGATACAAAAGTGTCCAGAGGGACAATTTTTTCACCCAGAGGGTGGTGAGTGTCTGGAACAAGCTGCCAGAGGCAGTAATAGAGGCGGGAACAATTTTTTCTTTCAAAAAGCATTTAGACAGTTACATGGATAAGATGGGTATAGAGGGATATGGGCCAAATGCAGGCAATTGGGATTAACTTAGGGGTTTAAAAAAAAAAGGGTGGCATGGACAAGTTGGGCCGAAGGGCCTGTTTCCATGCTGTAAATTTCTACAACTGTATCCTTCAGAATGATCTGGACAGGTTGGGTCCAGATGCAGTTTAATTTGGATAAGTGTGAGGTTATTCACTTTGGAAGCAAAAACAAGAAGGTAGATTACTACCTGAATTGCTGTAAATTGGGAGAGGGGAGAGTGTAGAGGGACCTGGGTGTCCTTGTGCACCAGTCACTGAAGGTAAGCGTGCAGGTCAGCAGGAGGTAAGGAAGGCAAATGGGATGCTGGCCTTCATTGTGAGAGGTTTCGAGTACAGGAGCTGGGATGTGCTGTTACAATTATACAGGGCCTTGGTGAGGCCACACCTAGAGTATTGTGTACAGTTTATCTGAGGAAGGATGTCTTTGCCGTAGGGGGAGGACAGCGAAGGTTTACCAGGCTGATTGCTGGGATGGCAGATCCGATGTATGAGGAGAGATTGAGTTGGTTCGGATTGTTTAACTGGAGCTCAGAAGAACGAGGGGAGAATCTTATAGAAACCTATCAGACCAAACAGGATAGATGCAGAAAGGATGTTTGGAGGGAGTGGGGGCAGAACCAGGGGGAATATTCTGAAGATAAAGGGTAAACGGTTCAGGACAGAGATGAGGAGTATAACGTTAGCAAGTGTGAGGTTATCCACTTTGGCAGGAATAATAGTAGAAGGGATTTATTATTTAAAAGGCGAAAAACTGCAGCAGGCGACGGTGCAGAGGGATCTCGGGGTCCTTGTGCATGAGTCGCAAAAACCCAGCTTGCAGGTGCAGCAGGTGGTCAGGAAGGTGAATGGGATGCTGGCCTTCATAGCGAGGGGGATTGAATATAAAAGTAGGGAGGTCTTGCTGCAGCTGTATAGGGCATTGGTGAGGCCACAGCTGGAGTACTGTGTGCAGTTTTGGGCGCCGCACCTGCGCAAGAATATTTTGGCCCTTGGAGGGAGTGCAGAGGAGGTTTACTAGGCTGATACTGGAGATGAGGGGGTTGGACTATGAAGAGAGACGAAATAGACTGGATCTGTACTCGTTGGAGTTTAGAAGGATGAGGGGGGATCTTATTGAGACGTATAAGATAATGAAGGGGATGGATAGGGTAGAGGTGGAGAGATTCTTCCCGCTTAGAAAGGATAGTAGGACTAGAGGACACAGCCTCAAGATAAAGGGGTTTACAATGAAGTTGAGGAGGAACTTCTTCACTCAAAGTGTGATGAATCTCTGGAATTCTCTGCCCGTTGAAGTGGTGGAGGCTGCCTCGCTAAATATTTTTAAGTCTTGGGTAGATAGGTTTTTGACAGACAAGGGAATTAAGGGTTATGGGGAGAGGGCGGGAAAGTGGAACTGATCCACTTCAGATCAGCCATGATCTTATTGAATGGTGGGGCAGGCTCGAAGGGCCAGATGGCCTACTCCTGCTCCTATTTCTTATGTTACAATGAGGAGAAATTTCTTCACCCAGAGAGTGGTCAGGCTGTGGAATTCACTATCTCAGAAAGTAGTTGAGGCCAAAACACTGGATATTTTTAAGAAGCAGTTCGATATAGCAATGAGGCGAAGGGAATTAAAGGGAATGGGGAAAAGACAGAATCAGGCTATTAAGTTGGATGATCAGCCATGATCAAAATGAATGGCTGAGCAGCTCAAAGGGCCAAATGGCTTCCCTCTGCTTCTAGTTTCTATTATTGCCGCATCATGCTTGTCCAGTATAATCTCGGATTAAAATCCTCGATGAGTTATTTGGAAGTTTGGTTATTAATGTGAAATTTCACTGAATTCATAGAACATAGAACATAGAACATTACAGCGCAGAACAGGCCCTTCGGCCCACGATGTTGCGCCGACCAGTTACAAAACAATGACCCACTAGCCTAAACCAATCCCTTTTCATCCATAAACCTATCCACAGATCTCTTAAACGCCCCCAAACTAGGCGCATTTACAACTGCAGCTGGCAGGGCATTCCAGTCCCTCACCACCCTCTGGGTAAAGAACCTACCCCTGACATCCGTCCTATAACTACCCCCCCCTTAATTTAAAATCGTGCCCCCTCGTGCTAGCTTTCTCCATCCAAGGAAAAAGGCTATCATTATCTACCCTGTCTAAACCTCTAATCATCTTATATGTTTCAATGAGATCCCCTCTTAGCCGCCTTCTTTCCAGCGAAAACAACCCCAAATCTCTCAGTCTCTCCTCATAGGATCTCCCCTCCATACCAGGCAACATCTTGGTAAACCTCCTCTGCACCCTCTCCAAAGCCTCTACATCCTTCCTGTAATGTGGGGACCAGAACTGCACACAAAACTCCAAGTGCGGCCGCACCAGAGTTGTGTACAGTTGCATCATGACACTGCGACTCCTAAATTCAATCCCCCTACCAATAAACGCCAAGACACCGTATGCCTTCTTAACAACCTTATCTACTTGATTCCCAACTTTCAGGGATGTATGTACACATACACCTAGATCCCTCTGCTCCTCCACACTATTCAAAGTCCTCCCGTTAGCCCTATACTCAACACATCTGTTATTCCTACCGAAATGGATTACCTCACACTTCTCCACATTAAACTCCATCCGCCACCTCTCGGCCCAGCTCTGCAACCTTTCTAAGTCACCCTGCAAACTATGACACCCTTCCTCACAATCTACCACACCTCCGACTTTGGTGTCATCAGCAAACTTACTAATCCACCCAACTATACCCTCATCCAGATCATTAATAAAAATTACAAACAGCAGTGGCCCCAAAACAGATCCCTGAGGCATACCACTTGTAACCGAACTCCATGACGAATATTTACCATCAACCACCACCCTCTGTCTCCTATCTGCTAGCCAATTCCTGATCCAATTACCTAGATCATAAGAACATAAGAACATAAGAACATAAGAAATAGGAGCAGGAGTAGGCCATCTGGCCCTTCGAGCCTGCCCCGCCATTCAATAAGATCATGGCTGATCTGTCGTGGCTCAGTTCCACCTTCCCGCCCTCTCCCCATAACCCTTAATCCCTTCTCTTATCAAAAACCCATCAACCCGTTTCTTAAAAATATTTAGCGAGGCAGCCTCCACCACTTCAACGGGCAGAGAATTCCAGAGATTCACCACCCTTTGAGTGAAGAAGTTCCTCCTCAACTCTGTTCTAAACCGCCCCCCCTTTATCTTGAGGCTGTGCCCCCTAGTCCTACTGTCTTTTTTGAGCGGGAACAGTCTCTCCACCTCTATCCTATCCATCCCATTCATCATCTTATACGTCTCAATGAGATCTCCCCTCATTCTTCTAAACTCTAACGAGTACAAGCCTAGTTTATTCAGCCTCTCCTCATAGCTCAATCCCCTCAACTCCGGTATCAGCCGAGTAAACCTCCTCTGCACTCCCTCCAGGGCCAAAACATCCTTGCGCAGGTGCGGCGCCCAAAACTGCACACAGTACTCCAGCTGCGGCCTCACCAATGCCCTGTACAGCTGCAGCAAGACCTCCCTACTTTTATATTCAATCCCCTTCGCTATGAAGGCCAGCATCCCATTCGCCTTCCTGACCACCTGCTGCACCTGCAAGCTGGGTTTTTGCGACTCATGCACAAGGACCCCGAGGTCCCTCTGCACCGTCGCCTGCTGCAGTTTTTCGCCCCGTAAGTAATAGTCCTTCCTACCATTCCTCCTACCAAAGTGGACCACCTCACACTTGCCAACATTAAATTCCATTTGCCATTTCCTGGCCCATTCGCCCAGCCTATCTAGATCCTTCTGCAGACTCTCCACACCCTCCGCACAATTTGCCTTTCCCCCAATCTTGGTGTCATCAGCAAACTTCGACACCCTGCACTCGGTTCCCTCCTCCAGATCATCTATATAAATGGTAAATAGCTGAGGCCCCAGCACCGACCCCTGGGGCACCCCACTAGTCACCAACCGCCAATCCGAATAGCATCCATTGACCCCCACTCTCTGCCTCCTATTTGACAACCAATCCTCTATCCACGCTAACACCCTACCCCCAACTCCATGTCCCCTGACCTTCTGCAATAACCTCTTGTGAGGTACCTTGTCAAACGCCTTCTGAAAATCCAGAAAGACCACATCCACCGGCTCTCCTCCATCCACTGCCCTAGACACATCCTCATAGAACTCCAGTAAATTTGTCAGACACGACTTCCCTTTAATGAAACCGTGTTGCGTCCGCCCTATCAAGCAATTCCCCTCAAGATGCCTCGCTATTTCCTCCTTAATGACGGTTTCTAACATTTTACCTACCACAGACGTTAAACTAACCGGCCTATAATTCCCCGCCTTTTGCCTGCCACCCTTCTTAAACAACGGCGTAACATTAGCCGTTTTCCAATCTTCCGGCACTTCCCCGGAATCCAGCGACGTCTGGAAAATAACCACCAAGGCATCCACTATCACCTCCGCCATTTCTTTCAGAACCCTCGGATGCATTCCATCCGGTCCTGGGGACTTGTCACCCCCAATCCTATACATCTGCATTTTCTGCAGAAGCCTACCATGGTGAACCTTATCAAACGCCTTGCTAAAATCCATATACACCACATCAACTGCCTTACCCCTATCCACCTCTTTGGTCACTTTCTCAAAGAACTCGATAAGGTTAGTAAGGCACGACCTACCCGCTACAAAACCATGCTGACTGTCTCTAATCAACTCATTACTCTCCAAATAACTATAAATCCTGTCTCTAATAATCCTTTCCAAAACCTTACCCACCACAGAAGTAAGACTCACCGGTCTATAATTCCCGGGGAAGTCTCTGTTCCCCTTCTTAAACAATGGGACAACATTTGCTGTCCTCCAATCTTCCGGTACTATACCAGAGACCAACGATGACCTGAAGATCAGAGCCAGAGGCTTCGCAATCACCTCTCTTGCCTCCCAAAGAATCCTAGGAAAAATCCCATCCGGACCAGGGGACTTATCTATTTTCAAACCCTCTAAAATATCCAGCACATCCCCCGTATCAACTGCAATACTATCTATTTCACACCCCTGCACCCCAGTGTCCTCCTCAGCTACATTCCTGTCCCCTTGCGTGAACACCGAAGAGAAATATTGGTTCAATGCTTCTCCAATCTCCTCCGGTTCCACACACAACTTCCCTCTACTGTCTGTAACTGGCCCTAATCTTGCCCTAACCAACCTTCTGTTCTTGACATACCTGTAAAACGCCTTAGGGTTCTCCTTAATCCTATCAGCCAAAGTCATCTCATGTCCTCTTTTAGCCCTTCTTAACTCCCTCTTCAACTCCCTCCTAGCCAATCTAAAACTTTCTAATGCACTACCTGAGCCCTCAAGCCTCATCCGAATATAAGCCTCCTTTTTCTTCCTAACCAACGAATCAACTTTTTTAGTGCACCACGGTTCCCTGGGCCTACCAAATCCTCCTTGCCTGACAGGGACATACCTATCACAGACCCGCAATAGCTGCTCCTTGAAAAATCTCCACATCTCGGATGTTCCCAGTCCCTGTAATCTCCTAGTCCAACCAATGCTTCCTAATTCTCTCCTAATAGCCTCATAATTACCCTTCCCCCAGCTGAAACTACTGACCCGAGGTTCATGCCTATCCCTTTCCATCACTAAGGTGAATGTAATCGAATTGTGATCACTATCCCCAAACTGTACACCAACTTCCAAGTCTAGCACCTGGTCTGGCTCATTACCGAGCACCAAATCAAATATAGCCTCACCTCTCGTTGGCCTATCTACATACTGAGTCAAAAAACCTTCCTGCACACTTTGTACAAAAACTGACCCCTCTAACGAGCCAGAGCTATAGCAATTCCAATCAACATGAGTAAAGTTAAAGTCCCCCATAACAATTACCCTATTACTTTCACTCCTAACAAGGATCGTCTCCGCAATCCTTTCCTCAACCTCTCTAGAATTCATCCGATCTTACCTCTCATTCTCACCTTGTGGCATCCTTTCAGATCATCTTCAATCCAGAGCTGATTCCCTTTCAGCCGTACCAGTCCCTTTTCAATCAGTCCACCGCTACCTGTGAATAAACCTGGATTCGGAGCTGCCTGGGAGAAAGTACCAGTTAGTACTTTGGATTTGATTGAAATAGGGATGTCAGCAGGTGAACAGATAGTTTGCTTCCCGCTGGGACAATGAAGATAAAAAACCCAAGATTAAATTGACAGCTTTGTGCTTGCTCCCTAACAAATGTTTAAGTAAAGTACACCTGAGTTACAACACAGGACCAGAGCATTTGTTCAATCTGTCAGCTTCCAAACTAGCTAACTCTTCACCTTATTCACACAAAACCTTTGAATTCTTTTCAAATACAATCCTGGGTAAACTGACATTTTCTCCAAATATCAAGAGTGGAATCATTGTGTTTGGACCAGGTTGACCCCTGAACTCCATTCTGTGACCCCTGAACTCCATTCTGTGACCCCTGAACTCCATTCTGTGACCCCTGAACTCCATTTAGTCTCCCCGCTTGGTGCCTGAGGCTGGTTCTCAACCTTGATGTCTATTTAACCTCGAGCTGAGATTCTGACCCTATATTGTCACTGCGATCACCTATTCCACCTGCGACACTGCCCTACCTTCACTCATCTGCAGCTGAAACCCTTTTTAATGTCTTCTTTTTCTCTAGACTGCCTATTGCAACACCCATCTAGCTGCTCTTCTACATTCTGCCCGAAAATTCATCCAAATCTCTGCTAGCCGAATCCTAACTTCACTTAAATCCTGTTCACTTTGAGGTGTAGAGTCACAAACAGCAAACTCCCTCCTTGCTGACCAAGTTTCCTAAACTGTATTACTCCTATTTCATTTGGCCCATATCCCTCTAAACCTTTCCCATCCGTGTACCTGTCCAAATATCTTTTAAATGTGGTAATTGTACCTGTCTCTAGCACCTCCTCTGGCAGCTCATTCCGTACGTGCACCATCCTCTGTGTGAAAAGTTCCCTCTCGGCTCCCTTTTAAATCTTTCCCCTCTCACCTTAAACCTATGCCTTCTCAGTTTGGACTCCCCTATCCTGGGGAAAAGAGCTTGGCTATTCACCTTTTTTATGCCCCTCCTGATTTTATAAACCTCTATAAGGTCACCCCTCATCCTCCTACACTCCAGGGAGGAAAGTCCCAGCCTATCCAGCCTCTCCTTATAGTTCAAACCTTCCAGTCCTGGTAACATCCTTGTAAATCTTTCCTGGCCCCCTTTCCAGTTTAATAACATCCTTCCTGTAGCAGGGCAGCTGGAATTGTACACAGTGCTCTAAACGTAGCCACACCAATGTCTTGAACAGTTGTAACAGAACGTCCCAATTTCTGTACTCAGTGCTCTGACCGATAAAGGCAAGTGTGTCAAAACGCCTTCACCCACCCTGTCTGTGATGACACATTCAAGGGACTATGTACCTGCACCCATAGTTCTCTCCGTTTGACAACACTCCCCAGGGTCCTAGCACAATTAAGTGTGCAAGTTCTGCCCTGGTTCTGCTCACTGATTTATATTTGCTCCTGATTAAGTAATTTTTCCATTTTAAAATTCCCACCATCATTTGCAAATGGAATGTTGTTGATTGCAAAAGGAGTTGAATATAAAAATGGTGATGTTTTCATGCAGTTGTATAAGATGTTGGCACCATGTCTAGATTTCTATGTATAGTTATGGATACAGATGTGCCATAGAGTTTCAATGAAGGTTCCAACTAATACCTGGAACTTGTGGGGTTATCTTACAAGGTAGTACATCTGGAATACGTAGGCAGTTTTGGTCTCCTTATCCGAGGAAGAGAGTTCTTGCTCTAAAGGAAGTGCAGAGCAGGTTTACCTGATTGATTGGTGGAATGGCAAATTGTGCGGAGGGTGTGGAGAGTCTGCAGAAGGATCTAGATAGGCTGGGCGAATGGGCCAGGAAATGGCAAATGGAATTTAATGTTGGCAAGTGTGAGGTGGTCCACTTTGGTAGGAGGAATGGTAGGAAGGACTATTACTTACGGGGCGAAAAACTGCAGCAGGCGACGGTGCAGAGGGACCTCGGGGTCCTTGTGCATGAGTCGCAAAAACCCAGCTTGCAGGTGCAGCAGGTGGTCAGGAAGGCGAATGGGATGCTGGCCTTCATAGCGAGGGGGATTGAATATAAAAGTAGGGAGGTCTTGCTGCAGCTGTATAGGGCATTGGTGAGGCCGCAGCTGGAGTACTGTGTGCAGTTTTGGGCGCCGCACCTGCGCAAAGATATTTTGGCCTTGGAGGGAGTGCAGAGGAGGTTTACTAGGCTGATACCAGAGTTGAGGGGGTTGAGCTATGAGGAGAGGCTGAATAAACTAGGCTTGTACTCGTTAGAGTTTAGAAGAATGAGGGGAGATCTCATTGAGACGTATAAGATGATGAATGGGATGGATAGGATAGAGGTGGAGAGACTCTTTTATGGACAAAAAGGGATTGGTTTAGGCTAGTGGGTCATTGTTTTGTAACTGGTCGGCGCAACATCGTGGGCCGAAGGGCCTGTTCTGCGCTGTAATGTTCTATGTTCTATGTTCTTCTCACTCAGAAAGGACAGTAGGACTAGGGGGCACAGCCTCAAGATAAAGGGGGGGCGGTTTAGAACAGAGTTAAGGAGGAACTTCTTCACTCAAAGGGTGGTGAATCTCTGGAATTCTCTGCCCGTTGAAGTGGTGGAGGCTGCCTCGCTAAATATTTTTAAGAAACGGGTTGATGGGTTTTTGATAAGAGAGGGGATTAAGGGTTTTTGATAAGAGAGGGGATTAAGGGTTATGGGGAGAGGGCCGGAATGTGGAACTGAGCCATGACAGATCAGCCATGATCTTATTGAATGGTGGGGCAGGCTCGAAGGGCCAGATGGCCTACTCCTGCTCCTATTTCTTATGTTCTTATTCCTGGGAAGACATTACTGCTGTGTGAGGAAAGACTGTGTCAGTTTGGATTGTATTTGCTGGAGTTCAGAAGAATGAGGAGTCATCTTACAGAAACTTATAAAATTCTTAAAGGATGATACTGGGTAGATGTAGGATTTGATTAATTATTGCCACACGTTTTAACATACAGCTATACAGTCAAAGCATATCGTTCATAGAGAAGGAAACGAGAGATTACAGAATATAGTGTTAACAGTCATAGCTAGAGTGTAGAGAAAGATCAACTTAATGCAAGGTAAGTCCATTCAAAAGTCTGACAGCAGCAGGGAAGAAACTGTTCTTGAGTCGGTTGGTACGGGACCTGAATTTTATATCTTTTCCTGACAGAAGGTGGAAGAGAGAATGTCTGGAGTCCTTGATTAGGCTGACTGCTTTTCTGAGGCTGTGGGAAATATAGACATTCAATGGATGGGAGGCTGGTTTGCATGATGGATTGGGCTACATTCATGCCCTTTGTACTTTTTTGCAGTCTTGGGCAGAGCAGGAGCCCATACCAAACAGTGAAACAACCAGAAAGAATGTTTCCTATGAGTGTATGGTGTCAAAATTTGCTGATGACACCAAGATTGGTGGAACGGCAAATTGTGCGGAGGGTGTGGAGAGTCTGCAGAAGGATCTAGATAGGCTGGGCGAATGGGCCAGGAAATGGCAAATGGAATTTAATGTTGGCAAGTGTGAGGTGGTCCACTTTGGTAGGAATAATGGTAGGAAGGACTATTACTTACGTGGCGAAAAACTGCAGCAGGCGACGGTGCAGAGGGACCTCGGGGTCCTTGTGCATGAGTCGCAAAAACCAGCTTGCAGGTGCAGCAGGTGGTCAGGAAGGCGAATGGGATGCTGGCCTTCATAGCGAGGGGGATTGAATATAAAAGTAGGGAGGTCTTGCTACAGCTGCGTAGGGCATTGGTGAGGCCGCAGCTGGAGTACTGTGTGCAGTTTTGGTCGCCGCACTTACGCAAGGATATTTTGGCCTTGGAGGGAGTGCAGAGGAGGTTTACTAGGCTGATACCAGAGTTGAGGGGGTTGAGCTATGAGGAGAGGCTGAATAAACTAGGCTTGTACTCGTTAGAGTTTAGAAGAATGAGGGGAGATCTCATTGAGACGTATAAGATGATGAATGGGATGGATAGGATAGAGGTGGAGAGGCTCTTCCCGCTCAGAAAGGACAGTAGGACTAGGGGGCACAGCCTCAAGATAAAGGGGGCGGTTTAGAACGGAGTTGAGGAGGAACTTCTTCACTCAAAGGGTGGTGAATCTCTGGAATTCTCTGCCCATTGAAGTGGTGGAGGCTGCCTCGCTAAATATTTTTAAGATGCGGGTTGATGGGTTTTTGATAAGAGAGGGGATTAAGGGTTATGGGGAGAGGGCGGGAAAGTGGAACTGAGCCACGACAGATCAGCCATGATCTTATTGAATGGCGGGGCAGGCTTGAAGGGCTAGATGGCCTACTCCTGCTCCTATTTCTTATGTTCTATGGTGCATCTGTATAAACTGGTGAGAGTTGTAGCGGACATGCTGAATTTCCTTAGCCTCCTCAGTAAGTCGAGGCGTTGCTCTTAATTATAGCATCGGCATGGAGGGATCAGGACAGGTTGTTGGTGATGTGGACACCCAGAAACCTGAAGTGCTTGACTATTTCCACTTCATCCTCATTGATGTAGACAGGGACATGACCTCCACCACACTTCTTAAATTCAGTGACCATCTCCTCCATTTTGTTGACATTGAAGGAGAGATTATTGACATTGCACCAGCTCATTTCTCATTCCTGTGCTCTGTCTCTTCATAGTTTGAGATCCGATCCACTACAGTGGTATCATCAGCAAACCTGAAAAATCGAGTTGGAGAGGAATTTGGCCACACAGCCATCGGTTTATAGGGAGTATAACAGGGGGCTGAGGACACAGCCTTGTGGGGCACCTCTTTTGTTGCCTATCCTTACCGACTGTGGTCTGCAGTTTCGGAAGCTCAGGATCGCAGAGGGAGGAGTCAAACCCAGGCCAAGTTTGGAGATAAGTTTTGAAGGAATAAGTATTGAAGGATGTTCACAACGGTGAGGTTGTCCAGAACCAGGGATCAAAGTCTAAGGATATGGGGTAAACCTTTTTGGACAGAGAGTGATCAGCCTGTGGAATTCACTACCACAGAAAGCAGTTGAGGTCAAAATATTGCAGACAGGATTTTCCGGCTATGCTCATCCCAAAGTTGGGAAATCACAACCGAGGTTGGTGGACCTTTCCATGGTACACCCCTGGTGGATTCCCATAGCAGGCGGAACAGGAAAATTTCAGGAAGCAATCAGATATTACACTTGGAGCTAAAAGGATGAGCTATCATAATGAACGATGGAGCAGTCTCAAAGAGACAAATGGCCTCCTCCTGCTGCTAGTTACTGTGAAAGGTTGGACAGCCTGGGCCAACATTCATTGGAGATGAGTTTTTGAGGAATAATCTTACTGAAATGAAGATCGTGAGGGGGTTGTTCCTGGACAGCATGGATGGTGAAAGGACAGTAAGAAGACAGTAAGATTCAAACAAGGGACAGTTTAAAAATAAGGGTCTCCAATTTATGACAAATGAGCCTTTGAAATGCTCTTCCTCAGAGCCCGGGGTCAATTAATATTTTAAAGGCAGGTGTAGATAGATTCTTGACTAGGTTATTGGGGGCAGGTGGATTGTTGAGTGGAGGTCATAACTCAGGTCAGCCACATTATTGCTAATTCATATGCACCAATCCCCTCCATCACCCAACACCATTACAGCCAGCTTCATCCTCTCCCCCTCACCCTTTTTTCCATTTCCATTCTCTGTAATCTTATCCAACTCTCTAAATTTCTCTGCACATTTCCAATTCTGTTTTTGTGAGGCTGAGTTTCTTCAGTGATGATGTGGGTATGCCGGCGTTGGACTGGCGTAAACACAGTAAAAAGTCTGACAACACCAGGTTTTAGTCCAACTGATTTATTTGATAATATTCTCACAAGCTTTCGGGGTTAGTCCCTTCGTCAGGTGAATGGAGAGTTCTGGCCTCAGACAGAGCATATAAAGCACAGACAGTTTAGAGATTACTGATTAGAATGCGAATCCTTACACCTAACCTGCTGTTCAAGACCTGAAGTGGTTGACAATGTGAGTGGAAGGAGCACTGATCACAGTTTAAAGAGATGTGTATTGTTTCCAGACAGTACAGTAAGTGAGGTTTTGCAAACCCAGGCAAGTCACGGGGGTTACAGATAGTGCGACATGAACCCAAGATCCCTGTTGAGACCGTCCTCATGTGTGCGGAACTTGGCTATCAGTCTCTGTTTAGCGACTCTGCGCTGTCGTGTGTCATGAAGGCCGCCTTGGAGAATGCTTACCCGAAGGTCAGAGGCTGAATGCCCGTGACCACTGAAGTGTTTGCCAACAGGAAGGGAACAGTCTTGCCTGGTGACTGTCGAGCGATGTTCATTCATCCGTTGTCGTAGCGTCTGCATGGTCTCCCCAATGTACCATGCTTCGGGACATCCTTTCCTGCAGCGTATCAGGTAGACAATGTTGGCCGAGTTGCAAGAGTACGTACTGTGTACCTGGTGGATGGTGTTCTCACGTGAGATGATGGTATCCATGTCGATGATCCGGCATGTCTTGCAGAGGTTGCTGTGGCAGGGTTGTGTGGTATTGTGGTCACTGTTCTCCTGAAGGCTGGGTAGTTTGCTGCGAACAATGGTCTGTTTGAGGTTGTGTGGTTGTCTGAAGGCAAGAAGTGGGGGTGTGGGGATAGCCCTGGCGAGATGTTCGTCTTCATCAATGACATGTTGAAGGCTCCGGAGATGTCGTAGCTTCTCCGCTCCGGGGAAGTACTGGACGACGAAGGGTACTCTGTCCACCGTGTCCCGTGTTTGCCTTCTGAGGAGATCGGTGCGGTTTTTCACTGTGGCGCATCGGAACTGCCGATCTATGAGTCGAGCACCATATCCTGTTCTTATGAGGGTTAGGTGTAAAGATTTGCATTCTAATCAGTAATCTGTCTGTGCTGTTATATGCTCTATCTGAGGTCAGTACTCTCCAATCACCTGACGAAGAGGTTAACCTTGAAAGCTTGTGAGTTTACTATCAAATAAATTGGTAAAACTGGTGTTGTCAGACTTCTTACTTTCTTCAGTGAATCGTTGCTGGCTGTACGCTACTACCTAGACTTCCTCCCAAGCTCCAGCATTCTCTCCTGACATCCATTTCACTTTCTTCCTTGAAGACATTCATAGAGAATAAAGAAAATTACGGCACAGAAACAGGCCCTTCAAAGCCTGCACCCACCATGCTGCCCAACTTCCCTTACCCTTCTGGGGACCATATCCCTCTATTCCCATCCTCTTCATGTACTTGTCAAGACGCCCCATAGAAGTCACTATCATATCCGCTTCCACTACCTCCCCCTGCAATAAGTTCCAGGCACCCACTATTCTGTAAAAAATCTGCCTCGTACATCTCCTTTAAACCTGTGCCCCCTAGTAATTGACTCTTCCACCCTGGGAAAAAGCTTCTGACTATCCACTCTGTCCATGCCCCTCATAATTTTGTAGACTTCTATCGGGTCTCCCCTCAACCTCCGTCACTCCAGTGAGAACAAACCAAGTTTCTCCAACCTCTCCTCATAGCTAATGCCCTCCATACCAGGCAACATCCTGGTAAATCTTTTCTGTCCCCTCTCCAAAACCTCCCATCCTTCTGGTACTGTGGTGACCCGAATTGAACTCTATATTCTAAGTGCGGCCTGACTAAGGTTCTATAAAGCTGCAACATGACTTGCCAATTTTTAAACTCAATGTCCTGGCCGATGAAGGCAAGTATGCCGTTTGCCATCTTGACTACCTTCTCCACCTGCATTGCCACTCTCAGTGACCTGTGTACCTGTACACCCAGATCCCTCTGCCAATCGATATTCCTAAGGGTTCTGCCAGAGTCACATCATGGAAACTGGCCCATAAGCCCAACATGTCCATACCACCTTTTTAAAAACCACTAAGCTAGTCCCAATTCCCTGTGTTTGGCCCAAATCCTTCTATACCCATCGTACCCATGTGACTGTCTAAATGCTTTTTAAAAGGCAATATTGTACCTGCTTCTACTACTGCCTCTGGCAAGTTCCAGACACCCACCATCCTCTGAAAAAATTGCCCCTCTGGACAATTTTGTATCTCTCCCCTCTCAGCTTATACCTATGCCCTCTAGTTTTAGACTTCCCTACCTTTGGGAAAAGATATGACCTTATCTGTGCCCCTCATTATTTTATTTTTCTCTATAAGATCACCCCTCAGCCTCCTATGCTCCAGGGAATATAGTCCCAGTCTATCCAGCCTCTCCTTATAACTCAATCCATCAAGTCCCTGTAGCATACTAGTAAATCTTTCCTACACTTTTTCTAGTTTAATAATATCCTTTCTATAATAGGGTGACCAGAACTGTACACAGTATTCCAAGTGTGGCCTTACCAATGTCTTGTACAACTTCAACAAGACGTCCCAACTCCTGTATTCAATGTTCTGACCAATGAAACTAAACATGCCGAATGCCTTCTACAGTACAATCTTATAGAACATAGAACACTACAGACAAACAGGCCCTTCGGCCCACAAGTTGCGCTGATCATATCCCTACCTACGAGGCCTATCTATAACCCTCAATCCCATTAAATCCCATGCACTCATCCAGAAGTCTCTTAAAAGACTCCAACGATTTCACCTCCACCCCCACCAATGACAGCCGATTCCACTCACCCACCACCCTCTGAGTGAAAAACTTACCCCTGACATCTCCTCTGTACCTACTCCCCAGCACCTTAAACCTGTGTCCTCTCATAACGACCATTTCAACCCGGGGAAATAGCCTCTGAGAATCCACCCTATCTATTCCTCTCAACATTTTATAAACCTCTATCAGGTCGCCTTAGGTGATCAAAGTGATCTCTCCCTTATTTTTCAGTTCTATCCATATAGACACAATGGGTGAACCCTTGGACATTTCCCCTCTCAGTACTGCCATGGTGTTTTCCCTAGTCAAAAACACAACTCTCCCTCCTGTTCTATCTTTAGTGTAGCATCTGTACCCTGGAACATTGAGCTGCCAGTCCTGTCGCTCCCTTAGCCATGTTTCAGTAATTGCTATAATATCCCAGTCCATCTACCTTGCCCATCAGGCCCCTTGCATTGAAATAGATGCAGCTTAATTTGGATTTCCCTTGCTCTGTGCTCTGCTTTTGCCTGATCTGACTGGTACTAAAATTACTGACACTGCCTTTACTACTTAACTTCTGTCCTGTCCTCAATCTTCTCTTGTCTCCCTCCTGCTTTGGGTCCCTCCCCCCACCCAAATCATTGGCTAAGTTTTAGATCACCTAACCATAAAGCTACAGTCCCGTGTCAAAGGATTTTTATAATGCTCCGGTGAAGCAACTTGAGATGTTTTACTAAAGGTGCTATCTAAATACAGGAGGTAACTCAGGAAATCAACAAATAAACAGAGGCCCTAGGAGGGAAGCTGAGTGGACGCAGTAGTTCCTGGAGTTGTTAGCCAGGGGAACATGTCCTGATTATAATGGTGTTTTATAACTGAATGAATTTTAAATGAGTCATTGAGCAATACAGCACAAAAACAGGCCCTTCGGCCCAACAGGTCCATGCCCTCCCAGCTAGTCCCAATTGCCCACATTCCTCTAATCCTTTCCCATCCATGTACTTAGCCAGATGTTTTTTTAAATGTTGCTACTGTTAATCCTGGGAGCAGCCTCACTCAATTCAATTGGAGCCACTTGTTTTCCTGCTGCCCACCCACATCATTGCTAGGTTTACTGAATTCACTTTTGTACTGTGGCTGGGTGTACATTACAAAACAGTTTCCAGTCAACAGATGAGGCCACATGAGAAATATTCTAAAATGAAGAAGGTTTGGAGAGAGATTTGGTGAAGGGTTGTATCAGACACTGCGTTTGGGAGAAGTACTGAATAACTAACTATAGACAAAGGCGATTCCAGCCTAGACTGAGTGTGAATCTCAGGATTTCAGAGTTAAGAGTGTAAGAAAAATGAGCCAGAACTCTCCAATCTGTATTGCCTCTGACTCAACGTTACAGGTGGAGTGGGACAGATTCAGCTAAATTGTGGCAACCACGAGAATCCAGCCTCCTATCTCTGGTCACTTAGGTAATAGTGGGCAAATATCAAACAAGTTCCCAGCAACAAGTCAATTTTAAAACTACTGAATATATTTAGAGAGCAGCATTTTGTTCAGACTTCCAAGAAACAAATTAATTTTAAAGCTACTTAATCAGAATGTATGCTTTGCAAGGTCAGTTTATCAATATTGTTTTGTTGCCAGGAAAGTAATATAGAACATAGAACATTACAGCACAAACAGGCCCTTCGGCCCTCGAGCTGCGCCGATCACATCAACCCCACCAATCTATAGACCTATCTATAACCCCCAATCCCATTAAACCCCATATACTCATCCAGAAGTCTTTTAAAAGACCCCAGCAAGTTCGCCTCCACCACCGATGACGGCAGCCGATTCCAATCACTCACCACCCTCTGAGTGAAAAGCTTACCCCTAACATCACCTCTGTACTTCCCTCCCCGCACCTTAAATCTGTGTCCTCTCGTAGCGACCATTTCAACCCGGGGAAATAGCCTCTGAGAGTCCACCCTATCTATTCCTCTCAACATTTTATAAACTTCTATCAGGTCGCCTCTCAATCTTCGCCTCTCCAGGGAAAAGAGTCCCAGCTCCCTCAACCTATCTTCATAAGGCATGCCTCCCAGTCCAGGCAACATCCTTGTAAATCTCCTCTGCACCCTTTCAATAGCTTCTACGTCTTTCCTATAGTGAGGCGACCAGAACTGCGCACAGTACTCCAAATGAGGCCTGACGAGGGTCCTGTAAAGTTGCAGCATTACCTCCCGACTCCTAAACTCAATCCCTCGATTAATGAAGGCCAGTACACCATACGCCTTCTTGACCACCTCCTCCACCTGCGAGGCCGATTTAAGAGTCCTGTGAACCCGGACCCCGAGATCCTTCTGCTCTTCAACGCTACTAAGACCCCTGCCCTTAATAGTGTACTCGTTCATCCCGTTGGTTCTGCCGAAATGGACTACTACATTATCCGCGTTGAAGTCCATCTGCGGATAAATGTGTAGTAGTCACCAATTTACCAACAAAACATGAGTTACTCAGCATTGTGACAAAGATAAACTCACCAAAATACACACAAGCTGCTTTGTCGAGCTTCAAGTTGCAGTCTGACTAGGACCCACACCCAGCCGGGGGGGGGGGGGGGGGGGTGAGGGCAGCCCACACCCAGTCGGGGAGAAGGGCTGCCACTCCTGCTGGAGATAAAACACTCAATGTGAACTGGGACTTGACTCCAATTCTAACAAAGAACCTGACTGGGACCAACCCCAACTCAACAAACACAGGGAGAACCAGTGTCACAGCTTGGCATTCTTCCACTCACATCAGAATGCTGAGATAATGTAAAGTCAGTAGGTCAATAAACTGAATTAATCTGTACTAGTGCAAGATAAATGGAGCCTTCTGACTGGTCCACATCACCACTATCCACCCATCTCTCCCCCGCCATCCCTCCCCCCCGCCCCCCCCTCACCATTCCTCCTACCCCCTGCTCCCCTCACCATTCCTTCCCCCCGCCCCCCCCTCACCATTCCTCCTACCCCCTGCTCCCCTCACCATTCCTTCCCCCCCCGCTGTCCCTCACCATTCCTTCCCCCCCCGCTGTCCCTCACCATTCCTTTCACCCCCCCCACTGTCCCTCACCATTCCTTTCGCCCCCCCAGGTGTCCCTCACCATTCCTTTCACCCCCCCCACTGTCCCTCACCATTCCCCCCCGTCCCTCACCATTCCTCCCCCCCCCCACTGTCCCTCACCATTCCTTTCGCCCCCTCCCGCTGTCCCTCACCATTCCTTTCGCCCCCCCCGCTGTCCCTCACCATTCCTTTCGCCCCCCCCGCTGTCCCTCACCATTCCTTTCGCCCCCCCCCGCTGTCCCTCACCATTCCTTCCCCCCCCGCTGTCCCTCACCATTCCTCTCCCCCCCCCCGCTGTCCCTCACCATTCCTTCCCCCCCACTGTCCCTCACCATTCCTTCCCCTCCCGCTGTCCCTCACCATTCCTTTCGCCCCCTCCCGCTGTCCCTCACCATTCCTTTCGCCCCCCCCCGCTGTCCCTCACCATTCCTTTCGCCCCCCCCGCTGTCCCTCACCATTCCTTTCGCCCCCCCCCGCTGTCCCTCACCATTCCTTCCCCCCCACTGTCCCTCACCATTCCTTCCCCCCCCACTGTCCCTCACCATTCCTTTCGCCCCCCCCGCTGTCCCTCACCATTCCTTTCGCCCCCCCCGCTGTCCCTCACCATTCCTTTCGCCCCCCCCGCTGTCCCTCACCATTCCTCTCGCCCCCCCCACTGTCCCTCACCATTCCTTTCGCCCCCCCCCGCTGTCCCTCACCATTCCTTCCCCCCCACTGTCCCTCACCATTCCTTTCGCCCCCCCCACTGTCCCTCACCATTCCTTTCGCCCCCCCCGCTGTCCCTCACCATTCCTTTCGCCCCCCCCGCTGTCCCTCACCATTCCTTTCGCCCCCCCCGCTGTCCCTCACCATTCCTCTCGCCCCCCCCACTGTCCCTCACCATTCCTTTCGCCCCCCCCCGCTGTCCCTCACCATTCCTTCCCCCCCACTGTCCCTCACCATTCCTTTCGCCCCCCCCACTGTCCCTCACCATTCCTTCCCCCCCACTGTCCCTCACCATTCCTTCCCCCCCCACTGTCCCTCACCATTCCTTTCGCCCCCCCCACTGTCCCTCACCATTCCTTCCCCCCCGCTGTCCCTCACCATTCCTTTCGCCCCCCCCGCTGTCCCTCACCATTCCTTTCGCCCCCCCCGCTGTCCCTCACCATTCCTTCCCCCCCCACTGTCCCTCACCATTCCTTCCCCCCCCACTGTCCCTCACCATTCCTTTCGCCCCCCCCCGCTGTCCCTCACCATTCCTTTCGCCCCCCCCGCTGTCCCTCACCATTCCTTTCGCCCCCCCCGCTGTCCCTCACCATTCCTTTCGCCCCCCCAGCTGTCCCTCACCATTCCTTTCGCTTCCCCCCCCGCTGTCCCTCACCATTCCTTTCGCCCCCCCCGCTGTCCCTCACCATTCCTTTCGCCCCCCCCCCGCTGTCCCTCACCATTCCCCCCCCGTCCCTAACCATCCCCCCCCCGCTGTCCCTCACCATTCCTCTCGCCCCCCCCACTGTCCCTCACCATTCCTTTCACCCCCCCCCCACTGTCCCTCACCATTCCCCCCCCCGTCCCTCACCATTCCTTTCGCCCCCCCCGCTGTCCCTCACCATTCCTTTCGCCCCCCCCCGCTGTCCCTCACCATTCCTTCCCCCCCACTGTCCCTCACCATTCCTCCCCCGTCCCTCACCATTCCCCCTCCTCCTGCTGTCTCTCACTATTCCTCCTGCCCCTACTCCTCAATGCTAAGACAATACTATCCATTGCTGTAACAAGCTGTCACACTGCAGCCTCAGGCCAACATACCAAATACCTTTCATCGATTCCACTGTGTCTGACAACACCTACAAGTAATGATATTGTTATATTTTGCTAACCAGACACACATTTACAATTTAGATGCTATTAAATTGTTCCAGAAATGAGTGTTCAACACAAACCAAGTTCACCATCTCTTTAATCTCAAAATCTGTTAACAAGTGATCTTTTGAAAGAGAGAATCAGTTGACAGCAGCAAGGTACATTTGGCAGAGGTCAAAGCCCACATATCAAACAGCTTTCACTCACCGCAGTTTCATCATCCAGTCACAGGTTACAACATAATTAAAAGTTCAGCCACATTACATCCCTGCCTCTCCAGGCACCTCAGCCAGTCAGGCTCCCACATCCCAAACCCAATCTTCAGGTGAGCTTTCTAATCAATAACAGCCATTGTCAATCAGGTGGACTGGTGTATAAATCAGCCATCTCATGGTCCCCATCTCTTTTAACTCGCACTAAATCCAAGAGGCTGTCGCAGAATCTACTCCAGCTGAAATGTTCCTCAGATTTAAATTCAGAGCAGTAAGCTCATTTTAGTATCAGTGAGTGACACAAGTTACTTGAATATTGCTGGAAAAAAAATTGCCAAAGTTTTTCATCTTGCACTGAATTGCAAGAATTGTGGTAAATTGATGTTCTTGAGAACGGAACTGATGAATACAAAACAAAAAACTTTGACAAAAATGTCTCTTTATAGACATACACATGCTACTATGATTCCAGCAGGAATGTGCAGCTGAAGCAGTCTATAATAACACATCAAAATACACTGAAAAAAAGGACCTCTTTCTAAATCTTCTCCACCCTAAACATACTGCAGAGTAAACTGGCTCCATCTCTCTCTCATGTGCGCACACACTACATACACAGAGGAAGAGGCAAGTAAAAACTTGGAACTTGGAATTGATACTGCAGCTCAGGTAGTTTCAGCTCCATTTTTATTTTAAAAAGGTTTATTGAACATCAAAAGGAAACAGAACAGCGGCTTTATTTTAAACTCAAACATAAAAAGGATTAAACTCCAATTAAATGTTGCATGTTAAATGAGCTGTCATTCAGACTGATGCCTTAGAATCTTCCAGATCGCTCCCGATCCTTGGATCGCCTCCGATCACGGTCTCGATCACGCCCTCCACGCCCTCCGCGTTCTCGCGATCTAGATCGCTTGCGCTCACGAGACCTTGATCTCGACCTATGTCTGTAAAAGCATAAAACCAAAAAGGTTTCACAACTTGGTTTGCATCACCACACAGTCATTCCTCCCACACAATGTCTCTCAGCCTGGGAGCAAGGAGGACACTGCTCAGTAGTACACTGATAAACCCAGCACATCACTCCCACCAGAAACCATGAGTCAGTCACTCCTTTACCCCCATTCACATCACCACAGTCCTGAATCATTCCAAAACTATCACTGTCTCTTTTAGGAAGGGTGCTAAGGGCTTGGAGAGGGTTCAGAAAAGATTTACCACAATGGCACCAAGGATGAGGGAATTCAGGGGTACAGAGAAATGAATGAAGCTGAAATTGTTCTCCTTAGAGCAGAGAAGGTAACGGGCTGCTGTTAGAGCAAATAATGAGACGTTGCTTCCAGTGGCAAAATGACAGCACTCATAGGGCAAAGACAGAAGGTGATTGACTAAAGAACCCAAGGCAAAAATTGAGATGCTATGACCTGGAAACTCCTGGAATCATCTTCAACAACCTCTGCAGAAAGTGCATTCAGTAATTCTTTACTGCAGAGGGCTTCTAAAGACTGGGTTGTTAAACATGTTCAAGGCAGAGATGGACAGAGTTTGAACATTGTTCTAAATGAGGACCAAGAGCCTTAGGACGTTCCTGGGAAGCAAGTGATTCCCAAGGGTCGTCCAACATATTTTGTGGCTCACTTGTCTTACATTTGAGCTTCTGGGGATTCCGTGAATGTCTGTATAAGTTGTGCATGTTGATTTTTTTTTAATCCACAGGTGATTCGGTCCACCTTGTTGTCCAACAAGGGGCTTACAGGCGGTGGGTCGTGCGATGGCTGCTCTTGGATGTTGCTTCGAGAGTTGCCTAGAGCTTCACGTCGTTAGTGTACACTTAAACTGGACTAACTGACGGGCAACACAACAGCTCAGTGACTCTCACTATTTGCTGTGCAGATACATGGATTTGGGCCGGTGTCTGTGGGAGTTTGCACATTCTCCCTGTGTTTGTGTGGGTTTTCTCCGGGTGCTCCGGTTTCCTCCCACATCCCAAAAATGTGCTCTTAGGCTGATTGGTGTTAACAAATTGTCCCTAAATTAGGCGTCCCTCAATCCGGTTATAATTCTCTAAATTTTCACACCTTTATTGTGGAGTCCAATAGGCGTAGACAAAGGTCATGGGTAGAAGAGGGCACTCACTGAATGTTAAAATGGCGGTGCAGGCTTGTGGGGCTGAAGGGCCTGTTTCCTGTGCTGTGTTGTTTTTTGAACAAGAAAGGGAATGAGGAGCTACAGGGATAAGTTGGGAAAGTGGGAGTTGAGGGTTATATTGGATCGAATACTAAATGGCACAGCAGACTGGATGGGCCGAATGGCCACTCATGCCCCTATGTATTATGATTTCAGGGGATTGGAATCCACAGTCATTGCAGAAAGCAGGATGACTAAATATCTGTATGGTAAACTTGAGAAGGGGATGAGCAAAAGCAGAGCAATTAGACTGACAGGGCAGCTCTACTGAAAAGCAACTTCCAATACAATGAATCAATGGCTTCATCGGTACAGTAAACGATGAATGGCCTGATAGCCCTGTATCAATCCCAAACTAATCCCACTGCCCCGCTCTCTCCCCAGGGCCCTGTATCAATCCCAAACTAATCCCACTGCCCCCCCGCTCTCTCCCCATCGCCCTGTATCAATCCCAAACTAATCCCACTGCCCCCCGCTCTCTCCCCAGGGCCCTGTATCAATCCCAAACTAATCCCACTGCCCCCCCGCTCTCTCCCCATCGCCCTGTATCAATCCCAAACTAATCCCACTGCCCCCCCGCTCTCTCCCCATCACCCTGTATCAATCCCAAAGTAATCCCACTGCCCCCCGCTCTCTCCCCATCGCCCTGTATCAATCCCAAACTAATCCCACTGCCCCCCACTCTCCCCATCGCCCTGTATCAATCCCAAAGTAATCCCACTGCCCCCCGCTCTCTCCCCATAGCCCTGTATCAATCCCAAACTAATCCCACTGCCCCGCTCTCTCCCCAGGGCCCTGTATCAATCCCAAACTAATCCCACTGCCCCCCCGCTCTCTCCCCATCGCCCTGTATCAATCCCAAACTAATCCCACTGCCCCCCCGCTCTCTCCCCATCACCCTGTATCAATCCCAAAGTAATCCCACTGCCCCCCGCTCTCTCCCCATCGCCCTGTATCAATCCCAAACTAATCCCACTGCCCCCCACTCTCCCCATCGCCCTGTATCAATCCCAAAGTAATCCCACTGCCCCCCGCTCTCTCCCCATCGCCCTGTATCAATCCCAAACTAATCCCACTGCCCCCCGCTCTCTCCCCATCGCCCTGTATCAATCCCAAACTAATCCCACTGCCCCCCGCTCTCTCCCCATCGCCCTGTATCAATCCCAAACTAATCCCACTGCCCCCCGCTCTCTCCCCATCACCCTGTATCAATCCCAAACTAATCCCACTGCCCCCCGCTCTCTCCCCATCGCCCTGTATCAATCCCAAACTAATCCCACTGCCCCCCGCTCTCTCCCCATCACCCTGTATCAATCCCAAACTAATCCCACTGCCCCCCGCTCTCTCCCCATCGCCCTGTATCAATCCCAAACTAATCCCACTGTCCCCCGCTCTCTCCCCATCACCCTGTATCAATCCCAAACTAATCCCACTGCCCCCCGCTCTCTCCCCATCGCCCTGTATCAATCCCAAACGAATCCCACTGTCCCCCCAACTCTCTCCCCATCGCCCTGTATCAATCCCAAACTAATCCCACTGCCCCGATCTCTCCCCATAGCCCTGTATCAATCCCAAACTAATCCCACTGCCCCGCTCTCTCCCCATTGCCGAGTATCAATCCCAAACTAATCCCACTGCTCAGCTCTCTCCCCATTGCCGTGTATTAATCCCCAACTAATCCCACTGCCCCCCACTCTCCCCATCACCCTGTATCAATCCCAAAGTAATCCCACTGCCCCCCGCTCTCTCCCCATCGCCCTGTATCAATCCCAAACTAATCCCACTGTCCCCCCAACTCTCTCCCCATCGCCCTGTATCAATCCCAAACTAATCCCACTGTCCCCCCTGCTCTCTCCCCATCGCCCTGTATCAATCCCAAACTAATCCCACTGTCCCCCCTGCTCTCTCCCCATCGCCCTGTATCAATCCCAAACTAATCCCACTGCCCCGCTCTCTCCCCATTGCCGAGTATCATTCCCAAACTAATCCCACTGCCCCGCTCTCTCCCCATTGCCATGTATCAATCCCCAACTAATCCCACTGCCCCCCGCTCTCTCCCCGTATCAATCCCCAAACTAATCCCACTGCCCCCCGCTCTCTCCCCATCGCCCTGTATCTATCCCCAATTAAACTCACTGCCCCCCCAACTCTCTCCCCATCGCCCTGTATCAATCCCCAACTAATGTCACTGCCCCCCACTCTCTCCCCATCACCCTGTATCAATCCCAAACTAATCCCACTGCCCCCCGCTCTCTCCCCATTGCCCTGTATCAATCCCAAACTAATCCCACTGCCCCCCGCTCTCTCCCCATCACCCTGTATCACTCCCCAAACTAATCCCACTGCCCCCGCTCTCTCCCCATCGCCCTGTATCAATCCCAAACTAATCCCACTGCCCCCCGCTCTCTCCCCATCACCCTGTATCAATCCCAAACTAATCCCACTGCCCCCCGCTCTCTCCCCATCGCCCTGTATCAATCCCAAACTAATCCCACTGCCCCCCGCTCTCTCCCTATCACCCTGTATCAATCCCAAACTAATCCCACTGTCCCCCCAACTCTCTCCCCATTGCCCTGTATCAATCCCAAACTAATCCCACTGCCCCGATCTCACCCCATAGCCCTGTATCAATCCCAAACTAATCCCACTGCCCCGCTCTCTCCCCATTGCCGAGTATCAATCCCAAACTAATCCCACTGCTCAGCTCTCTCCCCATTGCCGTGTATTAATCCCCAACTAATCCCATTGCTCCCCACTCTCCCCATCACCCTGTATCAATCCCAAAGTAATCCCACTGCCCCCCGCTCTCTCCCCATCGCCCTGTATCAATCCCAAACTAATCCCACTGTCCCCCCAACTCTCTCCCCATCGCCCTGTATCAATCCCAAACTAATCCCCCTGTCCCCCCCGCTCTCTCCCCATAGCCCTGTATCAATCCCAAACTAATCGCACTGCCCCGCTCTCTCCCCATTGCCGAGTATCAATCCCAAACTAATCCCACTGTCCCCCCCGCTCTCTCCCCATAGCCCTGTATCAATCCCAAACTAATCCCACTGCCCCGCTCTCTCCCCACTGCCGTGTATCAATCCCCAACTAATCCCACTGCCCCCCCACTCTCCCCATCACCCTGTATCAATCCCCAACTAATCCCACAGCCCCCCGCTCTCTCCCCATATCAATCCCCAAACTAATCCCACTGCCCCGCTCTCTCCCCATTGCCGAGTATCAATCCCAAACTAATCCCACTGCCCCCCCACTCTCCCCATCACCCTGTATCAATCCCCAACTAATCCCACAGCCCCCCGCTCTCTCCCCGTATCAATCCCCAAACTAATTCCACTGCCCCCCGCTCTCTCCCCATCGCCCTGTATCAATCCCCAACTAAACTCACTGCCCCCCCAACTCTCTCCCCATCGCCCTGTATCAATCCCCAACTAATGTCACTGCCCTCCACTCTCTCCCCATAGCCCTGTATCAATCCCAAACTAATCCCACTGCCCCCCACTCTCTCCCCATAGCCCTGTATCAATCCCCAACTAATGTCACTGCCCTCCACTCTCTCCCCATAGCCCTGTATCAATCCCAAACTAATCCCACTGCCCCCCACTCTCTCCCCATCGCCCTGTATCAATCGCAAACTAATCCCACTGCCCCGCTCTCTCCCCATTGCCGTGTATCAATCCCCAACTAATCCCACTGCCCTCCGCTCTCTCCCCGTATCAATCCCCAAACTAATCTCACTGTCCCCCCACTCTCTCCCCATCGCCTTGTATCAATCTCCAAACTAATCCCACTGCCCCCCGCTCTCTCTCCATCACCCTGTATCAATCCCCAAACTAATCCCACTGCCCCAACTCTCTCCCCATCGCCCTGTATCAATCCCCAACTAAACTCACTGCCCCCCCAACTCTCTCCCTATCGCCCTGTATCAATCCCCAACTAATCCCACTGCCCCCCACTCTCTCCCCATTACCCTCAATTCGAAACTAATCCCACTGCCCCCCCACTCTCTCCCCAAACTAATCCCATTGCCCTATGTCGCTCCACCGTCCTGTATTCATCCCAAAATAATCCCATAGTTTGGGACTGATGCAGTGCCATGGGAACAGAGTGGACCAGTGGGATTATTTTGGGATTGACACAGGACAATGGGGAGACATGGGGCAATGGGATTAGTTTGGGGATTGATACAGAGCAATGAGGAAGTGGGGCAGTGGAATTAGTTTGGGGATTGATGCAGGGCTAATTCCACTGCTCCACTCCCTCAATGCTCTGTATCAATCCCCAAACTAATCCCGCTGTCTCATGTCTCCCCATTGTCCTGTATCAACCCCAAAATAATCCCACTGACCTGCTCTCTCCCCATAGCCCTGTATCAATCCCCAAACTAATCACACTGCCCCACTTTCTCCCCATAGTCCTGCATCAATCCCAAACTAATCCCACTGTCCCGCTCTCTCCCCATAGCCCTGTATCAATCCCAAACTAATCCCACTGACCTGCTCTCTCCCCATAGCCCTGTATCAATCCCAAACTAATCCCACTGCCCCCGCCACTCTCCCCATCGCCCTGTATCAATCCCAAACTAATCCCACTGCCCCCGCCACTCTCCCCATCGCCCTGTATCAATCCCAAACTAATCCCACTGCCATTCTCTTCCCATGCGTTGTCCTTTTCCGCAATATGCACTGATTTGGCATAGCACAACATTCAATGTTCCAATAAGCCTTTCTGCAAGGACGGTTCTTTATACTCTCACTTGGTGAAACAATATCTCCCACTGATTTATTTGTCTAGAGAAATCAGTAATTCCCTATTCATTCCTTTTAACCTTCTTGCTCCAGTGGAAACAGTCCCAGTATTTGATATATCTCCTTGGCATCATCTTGGTAAATCAATGCTGTACTCTCTCTATGGTTTAATATTAATAATGGGACCCAACACTCAAGTCTAGTGCTGTGGCCTCTTACTACCTGGCAAGTTCCCAACATCCCAGCAGACAAACCTGGTTTCAGGGTGGTCCCTTTCCCAAGGATACCCGATTGCTTACTCCTGTTCACACTGACGCCATGATCTGCAGGGGGATAGCAACATGTTTGGTTCCTTCCCAGAGCTAACCTCGCCAAGGCCTGCAGCTTACAGCATGACACACACACTGTGCCAGAGTGAAAGTGGGCAAGACAGGATCTTGTTTATACTCAGTAGATTACTTAGGGCTGAGTGTATGTGTGGGCCCGAGAGGGGGGGCAGCAGAGGAAAAGGGGGGGCCCCCCGCCCACGATGCAGGGGGCCGAGTACAGGGCTGCCCTGCCCGCGGTGCAGGGGCTGTGTACAGGGCCACCCCACCCACGGTGCAGGGGGCCACCCTGTCCATGTGGACACTGGACTGATTACTGGACGGTCCCACTGGCAGTCAGGAGAATGGAAGGACACACAAATCCAAAATAAAGAACACAAACAGGAGTAAGAAAGGCAATCAGGTTCCATTCAGTAATTACTGATTGACAAATAAAGTATTCTCTTTCCCCAGCACCAACCCAGCCACATTCCCCTGACCGCCCACTGGCTGCTCTAAGGACACTGATCACCCAGTCACCTTAATGCATCTCTCCAATCACGTGCTTGTCATTAACTAGAATGGAATTAGTCTGATATGTCACTGACATTCAGACCGGAGAAGTAGGATTGTACTCACCTGATGGCAGCCATTAAGTGTTTTGGGGTGATGGTTAGCAGCCGTTTGTCACCAGACGAGGTCACACGGCTACCCTGCTGCTGGCTGAAATACATGGGAAACGGTGAGGCATTTTTGGTAAAAAACAGCAGTAATTAATACTGGGAATGGAAGTAGGCTTGGTGAGTGGGAGAGGAAAAGGACTTGGAGCTACAGGCTCACAGGGCTTTAAAGGCACCGTGCCAAGTTGATAAGGCTGTGGAAAAAGCTAATAAAATTCTAGGCAATAAAACAAGAGGGATAGAATAAGAAATAATGCTGAGCCTGTAAAATACCTTAATACAAAACTATAACATGCAATACTGGGCTTTACCCTGTCAGATAGATTACTGAGACTTGAGAGAGGGTACAGCATAGATTTTCTGGGATGCTACCTGGAATGAGCAAAAAATAGAGTCAAAACCTGGGGGTCCTTTCATTTAAATCCTGATTTTCAGGCAATTTGTTAGGTGTGACTACAATTTATGAAAGCATAGTACAGTGTAGGTAGGAGCAGATTGTTTCCACTGACTGAGGGATCTGGAATGAGCTTCCAAGTTTAAATGCAGAGGGCAAGAGAAAAATCTTCCAATTTGTGGCAGCTTTTTCCAATATTAGTCATTTGGCCTATGGGAATAAGATGGGTCAATGTGATTCAGACTAATTATTCAAGTGGGATGTTAACAGAAACAGGCTCTTTGTGCAGTTTGAGCCATTCCCATTTATTTCTACACCGAACATGGTAGGTCTCTTAAAATTAGAAATCCCATACCTTTAAAGAATTGTTTCTCTCTAGCACCATTAAGTACTAAACAGCCAATTAGGTCTTTTAGCTTTCCTCAAGATTATGTCAGTAATATTGGCAGCAGCATGAGGGGCACAAAGGAATATTAAACAATTGACATTTATGCACAGAGTATAGTGAAGAAATAGATCACACTCTGATATCCCCAATCTTTGCACAGCTGCACTAAGAGCTGATGTGGGTGGAGATAAGGTGTAGAAATGGGGTGGAAACAGTTTAAAAGACTTCAAAGCAGTGCACAAGATCTAGAATCACAATCCCTCCAGCGTAGGAGGCCATTCAGCCCATCAAGTCTGCACAGACTCTCCAAAAGAGCACCGTTTCCAGACCCTACTACCTCCTAACCTCACACATTTACAATGGCTAATCCATCTAACCTACACATTTTGGGATACTAATGGGCAATTTTGCATGACCAATCCACCTAAATTACACATCTTTGGACTGTGGGAGGAAACCGGAACACCCAGAGGAAACCCATGCAGACATGGGGAGAACGTGCAAACTCCACACTCACTCAAGGCCAGAATTGAACCTGGGCCCCTGGTGCTGAGAGGCCGTGCCGTGTCACCCAGGCTCTCAGGCAATTTGTTAGGTGTGACTACAATTTATGAAAGCATAATAGTGTAGGTAGGAGCAGATTGTTTCCACTGACTGAGGGATCTGGAATGAGCTTCCAAGTTTAAATGCAGAGGGCAAGAGAAAAATCTTTCAATTTGTAGCAGCTTTTTCCAATATTAGTCATTTGGCCTATGGGAATAAGATGGGTCAATGTGATTCAGACTATCCTGAGGTAATTGGATGAAAAAAGACTGCGAATCCAAACATAAGAAACTGCATAAAGTGATTGATTGTGCAAGCCTTCTGCCTTGCACAATCAATCTCCGTCAACCAAATTAGCTGAAATCTATACAACCTGATCAAATAAAACACTGGCAACACTGCATAGGAGCTTTAACAATTCAAAGGCTCCCAAAGCTGAAGATAATTAAAAACAGATTTTACATACAGCCAGTGAAACAGTAAGAACTGACCTCTTACGACGCCGTCCATACAGCTCACGACGTAATTCCCGGGAAATTGGCTTCAGATGCATGAAGTTACAAAAGCCTCCACGTGTACACTCACTGCAGAACAAAACAAAGAATAAACAGCTCGGTAAAATGGAAAAAGCAGCATCTGCTGGTGGCTTCACCCCAAGTCCTGTTCCTCCATCATTCTTGCTCTCATTTTTCTAGGTTTGAAAGTTCTCACTGCTGTTCTTGTCTTTGCTCCTGACAATTTCTAATGCCCAATCAAATCATTTCATTTTCTTAATGCAATATGGCCTGGTGAAACTTTCTTCTTTACCACCCCGGAATTTGCCATTTTCTTACCGCCTCTGGAGCTTTGTGGGACATTTCATTTCCTGGATACAGTTATAAGAGGGAAAATGTACTCGACAAATAGGCTTGAAAACAGAGTATTGATAAAGGAATTAACATCAATTTCACAGCGCCAGAGATCTGGGTTCAATTCCAGCCTTGGATGATTGTGTGGAGTTTGCACTTTCTCCTCATGTCTGCATGAGGCAAATTGTGCGGAGGGTGTGGAGAGTCTACAGAAGGATCTAGATAGGCTGGGCGAATGGGCCAGGAAATGGCAAATGGAATTTAATGTTGGCAAGTGTGAGGTGGTCCACTTTGGTAGGAGGAATGGTAGGAAGGACTATTACTTACGTGGCGAAAAACTGCAGCAGGCGACGGTGCAGAGGGACCTCGGGGTCCTTGTGCATGAGTCGCAAAAACCCAGCTTGCAGGTGCAGCAGGTGGTCAGGAAGGCGAATGGGATGCTGGCCTTCATAGCGAGGGGGATTGAATATAAAAGTAGGGAGGTCTTGCTGCAGCTATATAGGGCATTGGTGAGGACGCAGCTGGAGTACTGTGTGCAGTTTTGGTTGCCGTACTTACGCAAGGATATTTTGGCCTTGGAGGGAGTGCAGAGGAGGTTTACTAGGCTGATGCCGGAGTTGAGGGGATTGAGCTATGAGGAGAGGCTGAATAAACTAGGCTTGTACTCGTTAGAGTTTAGAAGAATGAGGGGAGATCTCATTGAGACGTATAAGATGATGAATGGGATGGATAGGAAAGAGGTGGAGAGACTCTTCCCGCTCAGAAGGGATAGTAGGACTAGGGGGCACAGCCTCAAGATAAAGGGGGGGCGGTTTAGAACGGAGTTGAAGAGGAACTTCTTCACTCAAAGGGTGGTGAATCTCTGGAATTCTCTGCCCGTTGAAGTGGTGGAGGCTATCTCGCTAAATATTTTTAAGACGCGGGTTGATGGGTTTTTGATAAGAGAGGGGATTAAGGGTTATGGGGAGAGGGTGGGAATGTGGAACTGAGCCACGACAGATCAGCCATGATCTTACTGAATGGCGGGGCAGGCTCGAAGGGCTGCACACCCAAAACTGCACACAGTACTCCAGCTGCGGCCTCACCAATGCCCTATACAGCCGCAGCAAGACCTCCCTACTTTTATATTCAATCCCTTTCGCTATGAAGGCCAGCATCCCATTCGCCTTCCTGACCACCTGCTGCACCTGCAAGCTGGGTTTTTGCGACTCATGCACAAGGACCCCGAGGTCCCTCTGCACCGTTGCCTGCTGCAGTTTTTCTCCACGTAAGTAATAGTCCTTCCTACCATTCTTCCTTCCAAAGTGGACCACCTCGCACTTGCCAACATTAAATTCCATTTACCAGTTCCTGGCCCATTCGCCCAGCCTATCTAGATCCTTCATTGTCTTCACCAATCTCTTTCTCTTCATGCATCTATAGAAACTCAGTGTTAGTCTTTGTGTTCCCTACAAGCTTACTTTCAAACTGTATTTTCCCCTTCTTAATCAATCCCTTGGTCCTTCTTTGCTGAATTCTAAACTGCTCCCAATCATCAGACCTATTATTTCTCTTGATGAATCTGTATACTTCTTCCTTAGATTGGATACACTCTCTAATTTCCTTTAAGCCATGGACTGGCCCTCTTAACCATTTTACTTTTATGCCAGAACCTATGATTAAGTTGGGCAAACCCTCGATTTTCACTAAGGATGACAAATGTAACCAATTTGAGAGCGAGGGAATCAGAGAGTGATACAGAAAAACAAAGAACAACACAGCACGGGAAACAGGCCCTTCGGCCCAACGAGCCCGCGCCGCCGTCCCATTGTCTCAGTGACGTATTCATGATTTTAGTCTACGCCTAATGTGCGAGGATCAGGGAGGTCCAAGAAGTTGTGACATTGAGTCTAATTCTGGGCACCATGCTTTAGGAAGGATGTGAAGGTTTTTGAGAGTGCAAAAGAGATTGACTGGACTGGTTTTAGGATGAGGGATGAGTTATGCAGATAGTGAAGTTAGGTTTGTTCTGCTTAGAGCCAAGAGTAGATTAACAGAAAAAGAGTTTAAAACAATGAAAATATTTCTGACAGTTGATAACCAATGCATACTGATTTAAGATGATAGGCAAAGAATTGGAAGAATCATGTATGTGAAGCAAAGGATGATTATTTAGAATTTTAAAAATTTGTTCTTGGATAAGACGTCTCTGTTAAGCCCATCTCTAATTGCTTTTGCGAAAGTGGTGGTGAGCTGGCTTCTTGAACCACTGTAATCCATAACACGCAGGATTACAGAGATAGGGCGGGTGGGAGACATGGGCCTGGGTAAGATGTTGAATTGATGCAGACTTGATGGGCTGAATGGCCTCCCCCTATCCTGTAAGGATTCTATGAGATATTTGGGAGCGAGTTCCAGGATTTGGATCTAGCAACAGGAAAGTGACGGCAATGTATTTTCAAGTGAGGAATGTTGCAATAAATGTGGTGGTGCAAACAGATTCATCAGAGTCTTCAAAGGGAACTGGATGAATACCCAAGGAAGAAAATTGCAGGAATGTGACAGTGGGGGATAGGGATCAACTAAATTGTTCTTTGAAACAGCTAGCACAGATGTAATGCACACTATATAGCCTCCCTTACTCACTTCACTATTCTCTGCAGGACATCACTGGAGGGTGGAGGGCGGTGAGGGCAACTCAACTTGATGATCCACATAAATGTGGTGAAATAACAGCAGGTCAGAGGCTAGAAGTTCAGTGGCAACTCACCTCAAATCCCCAAAGCCTCTCCACTTGCCTGAACGAGTGCAGCTCGAACAACACAAGCTCCACATCATCCTGGACAAAGCAGCCCGCTTGATTAGCGTTTAATCTGCCACCTTCAACATTAAAACTCTCTGCCAAAGTGCAACACAGTGGTTAGCACTGCTGCCTCACAGCGCACAGGACCTGGGTTCAATTGCTGGCTTGGGCCACTGTTGGTGTGGAGTTTGCACGTTCTCCCCATGTCTGTGTGGGTTTCCTCCAGGTGCGCTAATTTCCTCCCACAGTCCAAAAGACGTATTGGTTAGGGTGTATTGGCCATGCTAAATTCTGCCTCAGTATTCTCGATCCAGCGCAGGAGCATGGCAACTCAGGGATTTTCAGTGACTTCATTGCAGTATTAATGCAAGCCAACTTGTGACACTAATAAACTTTACTTTAAAATGCAGTGCGAATCATCTACAAGATATATGAATTCACCAAGGTTCCGACAGCACTTTCCAACAATATAGTACAATTTACAAAATAAAATGCCAAATAAGCATGCTATTGAATCACACAGGGAGAAATTGGATCAGTAGACAAAAGCTTGATCAAAGTGGTGGGGTTTTCTCAGAAGTTTATAAAGGAGTCATAGAGGTTGACAGCATGGAAACAAGACCATCGACCCAACCTGTCCATGCTGCTTTTTTTAAAAAAAAACCCTAAGCTAATCCCAATTGCTCACATTTGGCCCATATCTCTCTATACCCATCTTAGCCATGTAACTGCCTAAATGCTTTTTAAAAAACAATTGTACCCACCTTGACTATACCTCTGGCAGCTTGTTCCAGACACTCCCCACCCTATGTGAAAAATTGCTCCTCTGGACACTTTTGTATCTCTCCCTTCTCTCCTTAAACCTATGCCCTCTAGTTTTGGACTCCCCTACCTTTGGGGAAAGATATTGACTATCTAGCTGATCTATGGCCCTCAATATTTTACTGACCTCTATAAGATCACCCCTCAGCCTCCTACGCTCCAGAGAAAAAAGCCCCAGTCTATTCAGCCTCACCTTATATCTCAATCCATCAAGTCCTGGTAGCATCCTAGTAAATCTTTTCTGCACTCTTTCTAGTTTAATAATATCCTTTCTATAATAGGGTGACCAGAATTGCACACAGTATTCCAAGTGTGACCTTATCAATGTCTTTTACAACTCCAACAAGACATTCCAACTCCTGTATTCAATGTTCTGACCAATGAAACCAAGCATGCCGAATGCCTTCTTCACCATTCTGTCCACCTGTACCTTCACTTTCAAGGAGCTATGAACTTATACCCCTCGATTTTTGTTATGTAACTCTCCCCAACGCCCTACCATTAACTGAATAAGTCCTACCTTGGTTCAATCTATCAAAATGTATCACCTCACATTTATCTAAATTAAACTCCATCTGCCATTCGTCAGCCCTTTGGCCCAACTCATCAAGACCCTGTTGCAATTAGAGGTAATTTTCTTCACTGTCCACCTTGCCACAATTTCCTCTTAAAAGGAGGAAAACAAGGCTGTAGTGTTTAGAGTCCCAAATAACTGAAAACATGCTCATCAATGATGAAAAGATTAAATCTGGCACAATCCACAGGACAGAATTAGAGGAACATTGGTATTTCAACAAGTGTGGAGTTTGGTAAGTTTAGAAACACAAAGAACATAGAACATTACAGCGCAGAACAGGCCCTTCGGCCCACGATGTTGCGCCGACCAGTTAAAAAACAATGACCCTCTAACCTAAACCAATCCCTTTTCGTCCATAAACCTATCCACGGATCTCTTAAACGTCCCCAAACTAGGTGCATTTACAACTGCAGCAGGCAGGGCATTCCAATCCCTCACCACCCTCTGGGTAAAGAACCTACCCCTGACATCCGTCCTATAACTACCACCCCTTAATTTAAAGCCATGCCCCCTCGTGCTAGCTTTCTCCATCCGAGGAAAAAGGCTATCACTGTCTACCCCATCTAAACCTCTAATCATCTTATATGTTTCAATAAGGTCCCCTCTAAGTTGCCTTCTTTCTAACGAAAACAACCTCAAATCCCTCAGTCTCTCCTCATAGGACCTCCCCTCCATACCAGGCAACATCCTGGTAAACCTCCTCTGCACCCTCTCCAAAGCCTCCACATCCTTCCTGTAATGTGGGGACCAGAACTGCACATAATACTCCAAGTGCGGCCGCACCAGAGTTGTGTACAGTTGCAACACGACGCTGCGACTCCTAAATTCAATCCCCCTACCAATAAACGCCAAGACACCATATGCCTTCCTAACAATCTTATCTACTTGATTCCCAACTTTCAGGGATCTATGTACACAAACACCTAGATCCCTCTGTTCATCCACACTATTCAGAGTCCTACCGTTAGCCCTATACTCAACACATCTGTTATTCCTACCAAAGTGAATTACCTCACACTTTTCCGCATTAAACTCCATCCTCCACCTCTCGGCCCAGCTCTGCAACTTATCCAAGTCTCCCTGTAGACTAAGACACCTTCCTCACAATCTACCACACCTCCGACTTTGGTGTCATCAGCAAATTTACTAATCCACCCAACTATACCCTCATCCAGATCATTTATAAGAAGAAGCCAGGGCAGAGAAATATACGAGCAAGGATGAGGATTTTAAAATTGCGGCATGCTAAACCAGGAAACAATCTAGGTCAGTGAGCCCAGTGGTTTGGGTGATAGGCAAACGTGCAAGATAGGACTCGAGCTAACAGAAAATAGAAAGCCTTCACACTCTGCTCTTCTTCACCCACACTCCCTCCACACTGCTCCTCCTCCCATTTCACCGCACATGCCCCCTCACCCCCCATTTGTTTCCTCTTTCTCCTTGCCCTTATTCTCATCCCACATTCCTCCTCCTCCTCTCCTCCCCCCATAGCGACAATGCTCCCACCATTAGAGCCAGAGAGTCTACTTATACAATGTAATCGAGGAAACTGGGAGATAAAGGGCATACAAATGACCACAGATAAAGATGTACATCGAAGAGTTCCCTTGGGATCCAACTTGATCTCCGCCCTTACACTTAGGAGAGGAGGGAAACACGGGAAGCTAACCAGCTCATCTGCCCTCCTAGTGACACACCATTAAAATTCCACATCCTGTGAATAAATAAAAAACAGCTCTTCCACAAATCTGTTTTCATTGCTATTGTAGCTGTGGAAACTAAGGTGAATAAATCTCTAGAGAGGGTAAGACACCTGAGGTTTGGAACTCAGATACACATCTTTCAGAACTGACTGAAGGAGCAACCTGCGGAAAGACAGATATTAATCAGTCTCACAAGAAAATGACAACACGGAGAGGTTGATATCCATTGCGCATATAGGGATATGGGGATAGGGTCTGGGTGGGATTGTGTTCGGTGCAGACTAGATGGACCGAAGGGCCTGTTTCTGCACTGTAGGGTTCTATGGTTCTATATCTTTTTAAAGACAAGATCACAGAGCATCTGGAGATAGAAATGAAATCCTAACAAATAGGCCACATGGCTTTATGAAGGTGGGGAAGGCGGGGCGGACGAAGAGGAGGAGGTTGAAGATCTTTCCAATGCAACTGGCTGCTGTGAGAAAGTGCCAGAGGGTTTAATAGAAGTGAGGCAGTGAGTTTGGTGTACACGGATTTTAGTAAGGTCTTTGTTATCGGATCTCTAGAAAAATCGGAAATTTAATGACAAACCAATGGAAACATGCATCACATCAAAGCAGCAGTCCCAGTGAGATTCAGTGTCCATCAGGCATTTGACTGACATGCAGCAGAGAACTGCTGCTAAATTTGAGGCTGTTTGCTCTCCATACAGGCAGGAGCTGCTGCCAGGAATGCACCCACAGAAAGGGCTTGAATTACCAAGGGAGCCATAGTGATCTACAGCATGGATTCACAAGCACACACACACAGAATATATTAAATGAATATATTAAATAGCTGGACAAATGAATATATGAAATAGCTGGACAGTTTAGATTAAAACTGGAAAGCTGGGAATGGGATCAAATTTTAAGAAATGTAAATATTGCAAGATTAGTGACAGTCCCAAAGATTGGCAAAATTTTAGAAAGCTGCTAAGACAGACTAAAAGAAGGTAAATTAGTGTACAAAAACAGAGCAAAAGCTTCTACAGGTATGTAAAAAAGAAAAGAATAGTGATGAACTTAGTCTCTTCAGAGGGCAAGGCTGGGAAATTAATAATTAGAAACAAGGAAAATGACAAGAGGATTTTGTATCTGGCTTCACCGTAGATGACAAGAAATATCCTAAGAATAATAGAAAAGCAGGAGGCAAGAGAGAGAGAGAAACTCAAAACAATGATCAAGAAGAAAGGTATGAGGAAATCTAATGGGACTTAAGGCTGATAAGTACTCTGAATGTGATCTCCTGCATCCAAGGGTCCTAAAGGAAGTGGCTGCAGAAATAGTAGAACTTCCAAAGTTCCCTCAATTCAGTAATAGAACATAGAACATTACAGCGCAGAACAGGCCCTTCGGCCCACGATGTTGCGCCGACCAGTTACAAAACAATGACCCACTAGCCTAAACCAATCCCTTTTCGTCCATAAACCTATCCACAGATCTCTTAAACGCCCCCAAACTAGGTGCATTTACAACTGCAGCTGGCAGGGCATTCCAGTCTCTCACCACCTTCTGGGTAAAGAACCTACCCCTGACATCAGTCCTATAACTACCCCCCCTTAATTTAAAGTCGTGCCCCCTCGTGCTAGCTTTCTCCATCCTAGGAAAAAGACTATCACTATCTACCCTGTCTAAACCTCTAATCATCTTATATGTTTCAATGAGGTCTCCTCTTAGCCGCCTTCTTTCCAGCGAAAACAACCTCAAATCTCTCAGTCTCTCCTCATAGGATCTCCCCTCCATACCAGGCAACATCCTGGTAAACCTCCTCTGCACCCTCTCCAAAGCCTCCACATCCTTCCTGTAATGTGGGGACCAGAACTGCACACAAAACTCCAAGTGCGGCTGTACCAGAGTTGTGTACAGTTGCATCATGACGCTGCGACTCCTAAATTCAATCCCCCTATCAATAAACGCCAAGACACCATATGCCTTCTTAACAACCTTATCTACTTGATTCCCAACTTTCAGGGATCTATGTACACATACACCTAGATCCCTCTGTTCATCCACACTATTCAAAGTCCTCCCGTTAGCCCTATATAATGGTCTAGTTGAGTGGAACACCACTAGTCAAGAACAAGAGACAGAAAGCAGGAAAATACAGGCCAATCAGTCTGACATCTGATATTGAGAAAATAAAAGAATCCATTAAGGAGGTAATAGCAGGACATTTTGAACATCACATTACAATCAGGCAGAGTCAACATGGTTTTGCAGACGAGAAATGTGAGTTATTTGAGTTATTTGAAGATGTTGGAAGAGAAAATGATTTGGAAGAAAATGTAACTGGTCTGATTTGCAAGTTCACAGATGACACAAAAATTGATGGAGTTGTGAATAGTGAAGAAAATTGTCAGAGGATACAGGAAGATATAGACTGGTTGGAGACTTGGCAGTTGGAGTTTAACCCAGGCAAGTGAGAGATAATGCAAGGTCTAATGCAGGTGGGAGTTATACAGTAAATGATAGTAACCTTAGGAGTATTGACAGGCAGAGGGATCTGGGCGTACATGTCCATCAATCACAAAAGCAGATGGAGAAGATTGTCCAGGCGACTTACGGCATGCTTGCCTTCGAAGGTCATGCTGCAGCTGTAGAGAGCCTTAGTTAGGCCTCATTTGGAATACAGTGTACAATTCTGGTCGTTACACTATCAGAATAATGTGGATGCTTTGGAGAGGGTACAGAAGAGATTTACTAGGATGTTGTCTGGTCTAGAAGGTATTAGCTATGAGGAGAGATTGGATAAACGTGGTTTGTTCTCACTGGAACAACAAAGGTTAAGGGGTGACCTGATGAGAAGTTTACAAGATTTTGAGCGGCATGGACAGAGTGGGTAGTCAGATGACTTTTCTACCCTAGAAGGAAATAAACACTAGGGGACACAGGTTAAAGCATGTGGGGAAAAGTTTAGAGGACATGGCAGGGCAAGTTTGTTTTTGAAACAGAGGGTGCTGAATGTCTGGTACACGCTGCCCAGGGAAGTGGTGGGAGCAGGTACGATGGCTGCATTTAAGGGGCAATTAGACGAATACATGAATAGGATGGAAACGTCATTTAATATGGTTTTAGTTTAGGCAGGCATCATGATCAGCACAGGCTTGGAAGGCCAGAGGGCCTTCTGTGCTGTACTGTTCTTTGTTCTGTAACAAGTTGAGTGGATAAATGGAGGGTAAGTAGATGGATTTTCAAAGGTGTTTAAATAAGTGTCATGTCAAAGGTTACTGTGCAAGAGCTCATGGTGATATATTGGCTCACAGGAAAGAGTCGGAATTTTCGCCGGGTCATTTTTAGGTTGTCTAACTGCAACTTGTGGACTGTTTACAATCTATATTCATGACTTGAATGGAAGAACAGATTGTGTCATAGCCAAAAATTTGATAATGACACAACAATAGGTAGGAAAGTAAGTTGTGAAGCGGACCAACTAAATCTTTAATCTGGTGTTGTAAGAGTTCTTACTGTACTGCAAGGAGAATCGCCACATTCAGGGCAGGGAAAGGAGGAGCCAGAAGAGATCCTGCTGATTAAGTGTGTGGATATGTCTGAACATTCAAGCATTGACGCAAGTGAATTTACTGTAATGTCTGTGTGGAAACCTCAAGATTGTGAAAGATGTACTAGAAAGTGTGTTGTTGGGTGGGGAGTTTTCTGTAAACTGTCTGTCGCAATTTTAAAGTATAACTGTCACATATAATAATTCTGATTCAGTAAATGAATCCCAAAAAGTAGCATGGAATGGAATTGTGTATCTGCTCCACACCTGTGTACAGACTTTGTTCCTGTCCCCTGCTGGACTAGGTTCTTTTTGTCAGGAAGTTTCACACACTCCACAAAGAAGCAAAAAATTCCTGTTTTTCCTGATTCTGCCACTTGTGTTTGAATGTTGTCTAAGCCTCAAAAAAAGCAAATCAAAGGCTGTTCATTCTGAGTGTTGTAGCTGTGATAAAATCTTAGGATGAATGCCAAAATCAAGGTGGTTACAGATCAATAAGAGCTTTCAATCTGTTGAGCTGACTCTTCCAAGTACAGTAATGGAACAAATACTTCTGACCACAGACGAAAAGTTGCCCAAGTTGCATGACACGCTCAAACATAATAAACTAACAGAGAGGTTTCAGTATAGTATGACTAATTATTCCCACCCAACCTCTCGAGTCCTGCAAAGCCTTTTTTGCTTCCGTTAATCGTTCAAAATAGAAGGCCATTCAGCCCATCAAGCCTAAACTGCCATTCATTAAGATCATTACTGATCTGATAGTGGTCTTAATTCCCCTTTCTTCCTATCCTCATTGCCCTCCGCTCTTTTATCAAAAATCTAACTAACTTCACTTTGAATATATTCAGTGACACTGCGTCATCTGCTCCCTGGGATACAGAATTTGAGAGACTAATTTCATGGACAAATGACTCAAATTCCTCCTCACCTTGATCTTAAATGGTACATTCCTGAATTTTAAACTGTGCCCTCTAGTTCGAGGTTCCTCATCTTAGCATCTACTTTATCAAGCCCCCGCGGAATCTTATGTTTCAAAAAGATTACCCCTCATTCATCTGAACACCAGCTGAGAATCACCCAACCTTTCTTCGTAAGGCCAACCCTTCATTCCAAAATCAGTCCACTGAATGCTCTCTGACCAGCTTCCATTGCCAATATATCCATCCTTAGGTAAGGAAACCAGAATTGTACACAGTACTCTAGTAAGGTTCACCAATGCCCTGCACAGTTGTAGCCAAGCTTCCCTTACAACCTGCATGTCAACACTTTCACGATTCATGTAAGGTTACCCAAATCCCTTTGGGCTGCAACATCTCTCTCCATTTAAATAATATTTTGCTTTTCTATTCTTCCTGCTAAAGTGAACAGCCTCACATTTTTTTCACATTATGCTCACATGCTAACTTTTTTCTGTTCATTTAACCCATCCTTACCCCTTTGTAGCCTTCCGGACGTCATAGAACATAGAAAAAGTACAGCACAAACAGGCTCTTCAGCCCACAAGCAGGCTTACCTATAGCCCTCAATCCTATTAAGTCCCATGTACTCATCTAGAAGTCTCTTAAAAGACCCTATCGAATCTGCCTCCACCACCACCGACGGCAGCCGATTCCACTCACCCACCACCCTTTGAGTGAAAAACTTACCTCTGATATCTCCTCTCCAGCACCTTAAACCTGTGTCCTCTTGTGGCAGCCCTGGGAAACAGCCTCTGAGAATCTACCCGATCAATACCTCTCATCATCTTATACATCTCTATCAATCCCCTCTCATCCTTCGTCGCTCCAAGGAGAAAAGACCAAGCTCTCTCAACCTATCCTCATAAGGCATGCCACCCAATCCAGGCAACATCCTTGTAAATCTCCTCTGTACCATGAGGCAACCAGAACTGAGCACAGTACTCCAAGTGGGGTCTGACCAGGGTCTTATAAAGCTGCAGCATTATCTCCCAAATTCTAAACTCAATCCCTCGATTGATGAAGGCCAGTACACCATACGCCTTCTTAACCACATCCTCCACCTGCAAAGCCAATTTGAGTGTCCTATGAACCCAGACCCCAAGATCTTTCTGATCTTCCACACTGCTAAGAGCCTTAATTCCTTCATCCCATTGGGCCTGCCAAAATGAACCACCACACACTTATCCAGGTTGAAGTCCATCTGCCACTTCTCTGCCCAGTCTTGCATCCTATCAGTGTCTTGCTGCAACTTCTGACATCCCTCCACACTATCCACAACACCTCCAACTTTGGCAAACTTACCAACCCATCCCTTCACTTCCTCATCCAGGTCATTTATAAAGATCACAAACAGCAAGGATCCCAGAACAGATCCCTGGGGCACTCCACTGGTGAAAAAGTGCAGAAAAAGACCCATCCACAAGCACTCTCTGCCTTCTGCAGGCAAGTCAGTTCTGGATCCACAAAGCAACATCCCCTTGGATCCCATGCCCCCTCACTTTCTCAATAAGTCTTGCATGGGGGACCTTATTGAATGCCTTGCTGAAGTCCATATAAACCACATCTTCTGCTCTTCCTTCGTCAATGTGTTTAGTCACATCTTCAAAAAACTCAACCAGGCTCGTAAGGCACGATCTGCCTTTAACAAAGCCGTGCTGACTACTTTTGATCATACTATACTTCTCTAAATATTCATAAATCCTGTCTCTCAGGATCCTCTCCATCAACTTACCAACCACTGAGGTTAGACTCGCCGGTCGATAATTTCCTGGGCTATCTCTATTCCCTTTCTTGAATAAAAGGAACCACATCCTACAATCTTCCAAAACCACTCCCGTCTCCATTGATGACACAAAGATCATCGCCAGAGGCTCTGCAATCACTTCCCTCAACTCCCACAATGACCTGGGGTACATCCCATCCAATCCTGGCGACTTATCTAACTTGATGCTATTCAAAAGCGCCAACACTCCTCTTTCTTAATGTCAACATACTCAATCTTTTCAGTCCACTGCAAGCTTGCACTACAACCACCAAGATCCTTTTCCATGTGAATACCAAAGTAAAGTATTCATTAAACACCTCTGCTATTTCTACTGATTCTATACAAATTTTCACACCGTCACACTTTATAGGTCCTAACCCTTCACATCTCATCCTTTTACTCTTCACATATTTGTAGAACGCCTTGGGGTTTTCCTTAATGTTACCTGCCAAGGCCTTCTCATGACCCCTTCTGGGTCTCCTAATATCCTTCTTAAGTTCCTTCCTACTAGCTGTATACTCCTCTAGATCCCTAACATTACCTAGCTCCCTGAACCTTTTCCATGCTTTTATTTTCTTTTTGTCTAGATTCGTTACAACTTTCGCGCATCACGGTTCCTGTAACCTACCAAAACCTCCCTGTCTCATCGGAACGTTGTCGTGCAGAACTCCAGACAAATATACCCTGAAAATCTGCTCCATTACTTCGGCACATTTTCCCGAGAAAACGTCCTTCCAATTTACGCCTCTAATTTCCTGCCTGATGGCTTCATATTTCCCCTTACTCCAGATAAACACTTTCCTAGCTTGTCTGATCCTATCTCTCTCCAATGCTAGTGTAAAGGAGATAGAGTTATGATCACTATCCCCAAAATGTTCTCCCACTGAGAGGTCTGACACCTGACCAGGTTTGTTTCCCAATACCAGAGCAAGTACAGCCTCTCCTCTTGTAGGCTTATCCACATAATGTGTCAAAAAACCCTCCTGAACACACCTAACAAACTCCTCCCCATCTAAACCCCCTACCCTAGGGAGATTCTTGAGAAGATGAGAGGGCATGGGATCCAAGGGCCTTTGGCCTTGTGGATCCAGAACTGACTTGCCTGCAGAAGGCAGAGTGTGGTTGTGGATGGGTCTTTTTCTGCATAGAGGTCCGTCACCAGTGGGGTGCCCCAGGGATCTGTTCTAGGACCCTTGCTGTTTGTCATTTTCATAAATGACCTGGATGAGAAAGTGGAGGGATGGGTTAGTAAGTTCGCCGACGATACGAAGGTCGGCGGTGTTGTGGATAGTCTGGAGGGATGTCAAAAGTTGCAGCGTGACATAGATAGGATGCAGGAATGGGCGGAGAAGTGGCAGATGGACTTCAACACGGATAAATGTGTAGTGGTCCAATTTGGCAGGACCAACGGGATGCAGGAGAACAATATCAAGGGTGGGAGTCTTAGCTGGGTTGAACAGCAGAAGAATCTTGGGGTCCGGGTCCATAGGACTCTTAAATTGGCCTCGCAGGTGGAGGATGTGGTTAAGAAGGTGTATGGTGTACTGGCCTTCATTAATCGAGGGATTGAGTTTAGGAGTCAGGAGGTGTGGTAGATTGTGAGGAAGGGTGTCATAGTTTGCAGGATTGCAGACAGGTTGCAGAGCTGGGCTGAGAGGTGGCGGATGGAGTTTAATGCGGAGAAGTGTGAGGTAATTCATTTCGGTAGGAATAACAGATGTGTTGAGTATAGGGCTAACGGGAGGATTTTGAATAGTGTGGATGAACAGAGGGATCTAGGTGTATGTGTACATAGAACATAGAACATTACAGTGCAGAACAGGCCCTTCAGCCCACGATGTTGCGCCGACCAGTTACAAAACAATGACTCACTAGCCTATACCAATCCCTTTTCGTCCATAATCCCTGAAAGTTGGGAATCAAGTAGATAGGGTTGTTAAGAAGGCATACGGTGTCTTGGCATTTATTGGTAGGGGGATTGAATTTAGGAGTCACAGTGTCATGTTGCAACTGTACACAACTCTGGTGCCTGGTATGGAGGGGAGGTCCTATGAGGAGAGACTGAGGGATTTGGGGTTGTTTTCGCTGGAAAGAAGGCAGCTAAGAGGGGATCTTATTGAAACATATAAGATGATTAGGGGTTTAGATAGGGTGGACAGTGATAGCCTTTTTCCTCGGATGGAGAAAGCTAGCACGAGGGGGCATGGCTTTAAATTAAGGGGGGGTAGTTATAGGATGGATGTCAGGGGTAGGTTCTTTACCCAGAGAGTGGTGAGGGACTGGAATGCCCTGCCTGCTGCGGTTGTAAATGCGCCTAGTTTGGGGGCGTCTAAGAGATCCGTGGATAGGTTTATGGACGAAAAGGGATTGGTTTAGGTTAGTGGGTCATTGTTTTGTAACTGGTCGGCGCAACATCGTGGGCCGAAGGACCTGTTCTGCGCTGTAATGTTCTATGTAATGCTGCAACTTTATAGGACCCTTGTCAGACCCCACTTTGAGTACTGTGCGCAGTTCTGGTCGCCTCACTACAGGAAGGACGTGGAAGCTATTGAAAGGGTGCAGAGGAGATTTAAAAGGATGTTGCCTGGACTGGGAGGCATGCCTTATGAAGATAGGTTGAGGGAGCTGGGACTCTTTTCCCTGGAGAGACGAAGGTTGACAGGCGACCTGATAGAGGTTTATAAAATGTTGAGAGAAATAGATAGGGTGAATTCTTGGAGGCTATTTCCCAGGGTTGGGATGGTCGCTATGAGAGGACACAAGTTTAAGGTGCTGGGAAGCAAGTACAGAGGTGATTTTAGGGGAAAGTTTTTCACTCAGAGGGTGGTGAGTGAATGGAATCAGCTGCCAGTGGCGGTGGTGGTGGAGGCGAACTCGCTGGGGTCTTTTAAATGACTTCTGGATGAGTATATGGGATCTAATGGCATTGGAAGTTACAGATAGTTCTATGGCTTGGTAGGTATAGATGTGATCGGCACAACTTGTGGGCCGAAGGGCCTGTTTGTGCTGTAGTGTTCTATGATATTTGGAAAATTAAAGTCTCCCTTCACGACAACTCTATTATTACATCTCTCCAGGATCTGTTTCCCTATCTGCACCTCAACGTCCCTGTTACTGTTGGGTGGCCTATAGAAAACACCCAGTAAAGTCATGGACCCCTTCCTGTTCCGGACTTCCACCCACAGAGACTCTGTAGACAATCCCTACACGGTGTCCGCCTTTTCTACAGCTGTGACACTATCTTTGATCAACAGTGCCACTCCCCCACCTCTTTTGTCTCCCTCCCTCCTGAAACATCCAAAACCCGGCACTTGAAGTATCCAGTCCTGTCCCTGAGTCATCCAAGTCTCTATAATGGCCACCACATCACATTTCCAAGTAACGATCCATGCTCTAAGATCATTCACTTTGTTTACAACACTCCTTGCACTAAAATAGACACATTTCAAACCTGCGGCCTGAGCGCTCCCCTTCTCCATCACCTGCCTATCCTCCCTCTCACACTGTCAACAATCTCTCTATTTGCAAGCTAACCTCCTCTCTCCCAGTCACTTCATTTCGATTCCCACCCCTCAACCATTCTAGTTTAACTCTCCCCAGTAGCCTTAACAAACCTCCCCGCCAGGATATTGGTCCCCCTGGGATTCAAGTGCAACCCGTCCTTTTTATACAAGCCACACCTGCCCCTAAAGAGGTCCCAATGATCCAGAAACCTGAATCCCTGCCCCCTGCTCCAATCCCTCAGCCACGCATTTATTCTCCACCTCATTCCATTCCTACTCTCACTTTCTCATAGCACAGGCAGCAATCCCGGGATTACTACTTTTGCATTCCTCCTTCTTAACTCTCTACCCAACTCCCTATATTCTCTTTTCATGACCCCTTCCCTTTTCCTACCTATGTCAGTGGTACCAATATGTACCATGACCTCTGGCTTCTCTCCCTCCCATATCAGGATTTCTGGGACGCGACCAGAAACATCCTGGATCCCGGCACCAGGGAGTCAAACTACGATCCAAGTTTCCCGTCTGCCTCCACAAAATCACCTGTCTGAACCTTCACTGTAGAGTCCCCATCACTACTTCTTTCCTCCTCCTTTCCTTACCCTTCTGAGCTACAGGGCCGAACTCCACGCCGGGGGCACGGCCACTGCTGCTTCCACCAGGTAGGCTGTCCCCCCCAACAGTACTCAAAGAATTTGCATGTTTCTTCACTCACATCCACAGGGTCCCAGCACGACCAGATACTTATTTCCAGGGCACATGTTGAAAACTCAGCAACCCTCTACAAGCTGTCTTCCTCACTTCAAAATTCAAGTTGAAACACGCAACAGATTTTAAGTTAACTGAATCAGAGACTTGAGTCAAAACTGCACCCTTTGGCTCCTGTGGCTGAATTCCAGAGTTTTCACTTACAGTCAGGGTTCAAAAGCAAGATCATTTTTAAAAAAAACATGGATTGTTACAGTCTCATCTCAATACTTCCACTGCCATCAGGACTCAAGGTCCTGTTTGGATCTGGACCAAGAACAGGAATGCATGTTTAGGAGAACAAGTAGCTATCAGGAAAGATGGGGTGAGGGAGATTTGCTGAATGCAAGGATTGGAGAAAGGGCACGTCTGGGAGTGGGAGGGGCTGTAAGTCAGAGGGCCAGTGAGGGAAAGAATTCGCAAGGTCACAAAATGGCAATGCAGGGGGAGAAGGTAGTTAAGAAGGCATACTGCATACTTGCCTTTATTGGCCAGGGCACTGAGTTTAAAAATTGGCAAGTCATGTTGCAGCTTTATAGAACCTTAGTTAGGCAACACTTGGACGATAGTGTTCAATTCTGGTCTCCACACTACCAGAAGGATGTGGAGGCTTTGGAAAGGGTAATTTCTTCGGAAAGAAAAGATTTATTAGGATGTTGCTTGGTATGGAGGGCATTAGCTATGAGGAGAGGTTGGAGAAACATGGTTTGTTCCCACTGGAACGACAGAGGTTGAAGGCAGACCTGATAGAAGTCTACAAAATTATGAGAGGCATGGACAGAGTGGACAGTCAGAAACTTTTTCCCATAGTGGAAGACTCAATTACTAGGGGGCACAGGTTTAAGGTGCAAGGTTTAAAAGAGATATACAAGGTAGATTTCTTTTTTACACAGAGTGGATGCCTGGAAATCGTTGCTGGGGGATGCAGTGTAAGTGGATATGGCAGTGATTCTTAAGGGGCATCTTGACAAATACACAAATAGGATGGGAAAAGAGGGATATGGTCACCAGAAGGATAGGGGGTTTTAGTTCAGTCGCGCAGCATGGTCGGTGCAGGCTTGTAGAGTTGAAGGGCCTGTTCCTGTGCTGTAATTTTCTTTGTTCTTTGTTATTCTTTGTCAAGAGGGTAGACAGCAAGGTATCTGTGAGCAGGAGGTTTGGGAAACTGGCTCAGCATCAATCAGAATGTTACCATACTTCTTTTCCATTATTAAACTTTTATTTAAAAGATATTTCATTTATCAATATTTTATTTGTGTCACAAAGTTAAGTTTATTAGTCACAAGTAAGCTTATATTAACACTGCAATGAAGTTACTGTGAAAATCCCCTAGTCACCACACTCTGGTGCCTGTTTGGGTACATTGAGGGAGAATTTAGCATGGCCAATGCACCCAACCAGCATATCTTTCAGAATGTGGGAGGAAGCCAGAGCATCCAGAGGAAACCCACGGGGAGAATGTCCAAAGTCCACACAAACAGTGACCCAAGCTGGGTATTGAACCTGCATCCCTGGCGCTGTGTGGCAGCCTCGCTAACCACTGTGCCACCCATGAAATTTAGCAGTGTAAAGTGTTGCAACTTAAGGGTACAATGTATTTTTTTCTGATGAGGAACACTATATAGAACTGAACCACAGCATATACATCGGGTTTAATGGAAAATATGATTCACAAAATTGCTTCAGTCACAAATCTCAGGATTGCAATTCAAACTCTATGTGAGGACTTACTATATTTATTATGCATCCCCTAGCTGCCCTCAAGAGAGTGGCAATGAGTTACCTTCTTGAACTGAAGTCCATGAGGTGTAAGTACACCCACACTGCTGTTAGGGAGGGAGTTTCAGGACAGTAAAGGAACAGTGATATATTTCCAAATCAGGACGGTGCGTGGCTTGGAGGGGACTTTGCACATGGTGGTGGTGTTTCCCGCAATCTGCTGCCCTTGTCCTTCTAATTGCTGGAGGTAATGAGTTTAGAGTGGTGAAGGAGGAGTATTTCAAAGTTGCTACAGTGCATCTTGTAGATGGTACACTTTGCTGTACCATCCAAACAGGATATCAAAATGCTTGCTTTATTTTGGATTCTCCTGGCTGCCATGCTACATGGTCAATACATCTGCTGAAACCCAAGCAGGCTGTAGCTAAGAGCCATAGAGATTTACAGCGTGGAAACAGGCCCTTTGGCCCAACTTGTCCGTTTTTTAAAAACCCCGAAGCTAGTCCCAATTGCCCACGTTTGGCCCATATCTCTTTATACCCATCTTATCCATGTAACTGGCTAAATGTTTTTTAAAAGATAAAATTGTACCCACCTCCACTACTACCTCTGGCATCTCAATCCAGACAGTCACCATCCTGTGTATGAAAACAGTGCCACTCTGAAATCCGTGTATTTCTCCCCTCTCACTTTAAACCCATGTGCTCTAGTTTTAGACTCCCCTATCTTTGGGAAAAGATATTGACTAGCTGATCTATGCCCCTCATTATTTTATAGACCTCTAAGATCACCCCTCAGCTTTCTATGCTCCAGAGGAAAAAAAGCCTGTCCATCCAGCCTCTCCTTATAACCCAAACCATCAAGTTCTGGTAGCATCCTAGTAAATCTGCATTTTCCTAGTTTAATAATATCCTATAATAAACTGACCAGAATTGCACACAGTATTCCAGGTATAAACTGGAAGGAGGCATTCTTAGGGAAAAGTACCGAAGGAAGGTGGCAGATATTCAAGGAATGTGTGTCTGGAGCTCTGAATGACAACGTTCCAATGAGACAAGGGGGTTTTGGTAGGTCGCGGGAACCGTGGTGCACAAAGGCTGTGTTGAACCTAGTCAGGAGGAAAGGGAAGGTGTATAAGAGGTTCAGGGAATTAGGAGAGGTTAAAGATCTTGAGGAGTATAAGGACTGTAGGAAGGAACTTAAAAGGGAAATTAGGAGAGCCAGAAGGGGTCATGAGAAGACCTTGGCGGGTAAGATTAAGGAAAATCCCAAGGCCTTCTATAAATATGTGAAAGGTAAAAGGATAAGAGAAGGGATAGGACCTATAAAAGGTGAGGGGGGAAAAGTTTGTGTGGAACCAGAAGAAATGGCAGAGGTGCTTAACGAGTACTTCGCCTCAGTATTCACAGTGGAAGCTGATCCGGGAGATTTTGTTATGGATTTGCAGCAGATGGAAAAGATTGAGTACGTGAATATTAAGGAGGAGGATGTGTTGGAACTTTTGAATTCTATCAAGGTAGATAAGTCGCCTGGACCAGATGGGATGTACCCCAGGATACTGTGGGAGGCGAGGGAAGAGATTGCGGAGCCCCTGGCGATGATCTTTGCGTCGTCAATGGAGACGGGAGAGGTTCCGGAGGATTGCGGATGTGGTTCCTATTTTCAAGAAAGGGAACAGAGATAGCCCGGGAAATTACCGACCGGTGAGTCAGACCTCAGTGGTTGGTAAGCTGATGGAGAGGCTTCTGAGGGACAAGATTTACGAGCATTTGGAGAGGATTGACATGATCAGGAATAGTTAGCATGGATTTGTCAAGGGCAGGTCATGCCTTACAAGCCTAGTTGAGTTCTTCGATAATGTGACTGAACACATTGACGAAGGAAGTGCCGTGGATGTAGTGTACATGGACTTCAGCAAGGCGTTTGATAAGGTCCCCCATGCAAGACTTCTTGAGAAGGTGAGAGGGCATGGGATCCAAGGGCCTTTGGCCTTGTGGATCCAGAACTGGCTTGCCTGCAGAAGGCAAAGAGTGGTTGTGGATGAGGCTTTTTCGGAATGGAGGTCAGTCACCAGTGGGGTGCCCCAGGGATCTGTTCTGGGACCCTTGCTGTTTGTCATTTTCATAAATGACCTAGATGAGGAAGTGGAGGGATGGGTAAGTAAGTTCGCTGATGACACTAAGGTCGGTGGTGTTATGGATGGTCTGGAAGGATGGCAAAAGTTGCAGCAGGACATAGATAGGATGCAGGACTGGGCGGAGAAGTGGCAGATGGACTTCAACGCGGATAAATGCGTAGTCGTCCATTTTGGCAGAACCAACGGGATGAACGAGTACACTATCAAGGGCAGAAGTCTGAGTAGTGTTGAAGAGCAGAAGGATCTAGGGGTCCGGGTCCACAGGAGACTCTTAAATCGGCCTCGCAGGTGGAGGAGGTGGTCAAGAAGGCGTACGGTGTACTGGCCTTCATTAATCAAGGGATTGAGTTTAGGAGTCGGGAGGTAATGCTGCAACTTTATAAGACCCTTGTCAGGCCTCATTTAGAGTATTGTGCGCAGTTCTGGTTGCCTCACTATAGGAAAGATGTAGAAGCTATTGAGAGGGTACAGAGGAGATTTACAAGGATGTTGCCTGGACTGGGAGGCATGTCTTATGAAGATAGGTTAAGGGAGCCGGGACTCTTTTCCCTGGAGAGACGAAGGTTGAGAGGCGACCTGATAGAAGTTTACAAAATGTTGAGAGGAATAGATAAGGTGGACTCTCAGAGGCTATTTCCCCGGGTTGAAATGGTTGCTACGAGAGGACACAGATTTAAGGTACAGGGAGGGAAGTTCAGAAGTGATGTTAGGGATAATTTTTTCACTCAGAGGGTGGTGAGTGAATGGAATCAGCTGCCGTCAGTGGTGGTGGAGGCGAACTCGCTGGGGTCTTTTAAAAGACTTCTGGATGAGTATATGGGGTTTAATGAGATTGAGGGTTATAGATAGGTCTGTAGGTTGGTAGGTGTTGATGTGATCGGCGCAACTCGTGGGCCGAAGGGCCTGTTTGTGCTGTAGTGTTCTATGTTCTATGTATAGCCGTACCAATGTCGTGTACAAATTCAACAAGATGTCCCATCTCCTGCATGCCAAATGCCTTCTTCACCACTCTATCCACCTGTGACTCCACTTTCAAGGAGCTATGAACATGTACCCCTAGATCTCTTTGTTCTGTAACTCTCCCCAGTGCCCTACCATTAACTGAGTAAGTCCTGTCCTGGTTCAATCTACCAAAATGTATCACCTTGCATTTGTCTAAATTAAACTCCATCTGCCATTCGTCAGCCCACTGGCCCAATTGATCAAGATCCAGTTGCAACCTGAGATAGTTTTTGTCACTGTCTACTATGCCACCAATCTTGGTGCCATGTGCAAACCTACTAACCATGCGTCCTGTATTCTCATCCAAATTATTAATATAAATGACAAATAACAGTAGACCCAGCACTGATCCCGGAGGCACACCGCTGATCAAAGGCCTCCAGTTTGAAAAACATCCCCCTATAACCATCTCACCACCACTGGCTTCTGTCATCAAGATGTGGAGATGCTGGTGTTGGACTGGGATAGGCACAGTAAGAAGTCTCACAACACCAGGTTAAAGCCCAACAGGTTTATTTGATAGCACATATTCGTCACCTGATGAAGGAGCTTGAGGCTCCAAAAGCTAGTGCTGCCAATTTTGTATCCATTTAGTTATCTCACCCTGGATCCTGTGAGATTTAACCTTATGCAACAATCTACCATGTGGTACCTTGTCAAAGGCCTTGCTAAAGTCCATGTAGACAACATCAACTGCACTGCCCTCATCTACCTTCTTGGTTACCTCTTCAAAAAACTCAATTAAATTTGTGAGACATGATTTTCCATTCAAAGCCATGCTGACTGTCCCTAACCAGTCCTTGCATCTATAAATGCCTATAGTCCCTGTCTCTCAAAATACCTTCCAACAACTTACCCACCATGGATGAGAGGCTCATTGGCCTGTAGCTCTTTTTAAACAAAGGCACAACATTTGCCACCCTCCAATCTTCAATCACCTCACCTGTGATTATCGATGATTTAAATATCTCTACTAGGGGACCTGTAATTTCCCCCCTAGCCTCCCACAATGTCCTGGGATATATTTCATCAGGTCCCAAGAATTTACCTATCTTGATGCACTTTAAGACTTCCAACACCTTCTTCTCTGTAATGTGCATATTCCTCAAGATATCACTATTTATTTCCCCAGGTTCCCTAACAGTTGGCCTTCCCCCAATTTCAAATTTTAACTTTTGGTCCAGACCTATTATTCTCCATAGTTATCTTAAAACTGTTTTTCTCAAAAGTAAATACTGATGAGAAATATTCATTTAGAATCTCATCCATTTCTTGTGGATTAGCACAGATGACCTTGTTGATCCTTAAGAGGTCGTCCTCTCTCCCTTGTTACTCTCTTGCCCTTTATGTATTTATAGAAGCACTTTGGATTCTCCTTTGCCTTTTCAGCCAAAACAATCTCATATCTGCTTTTTGCCCTCCTGATTTTTCTCGATTCTACTCCTACATCCCCTATACTCTTCAAGAGATTCACTTGATCCCAGCTGCCTATGTACGTCATGTGCCTCTTTGTTCTTCTTGATCAGGGTCTCAATATCCCGAGTCACTCAGGGTTCCCGACTTCTGCCAGCCTTGTCTTTCGCTCTAAGAGGAATGTGTTTATTCTGAACCCTGGTTAAAACACTTTTGAAAACCTGTCACATACCAGACGTCCCTTTTCCTTCCCACAGATTCCCCCAATTAAAACTTTGGAAAGTTCCTGCCTGATATCATCAAAATTGGCCTTGCCCCAGTTTCAAATTTTAACTTTTGGTCCAGTCCTATCATTCTCCATAGTTATCTTAAAACTAATAGAATTATGGTCACTGGTCCCAAAGTGATCCCTCATTAACACTTCCGTCACCTGCCCTTCCTTATTTCCCAAGAGGAGGTCAGGTTTTGTCCCTTCTCTAGTCAGGCCATCCACACGACGAGAAATTCATTCTGAATACACTCAATTAATTTCTCTCCATCCAACCCTCTAATACTATGGCTGTCCCAGTCAATGTTGGGAAAGTTAAAATTCCCATTATTACTATCCTATTTTTCTTGGAGCTATCTGTAATCTCCTTACATATTTGCTCCTCAATTTCCCACCGACTGTTTGGGGGCCTACAGTCCAACCCTATCAAAGTGATTTTTCCCTTCTTATTTCTCAGTTCTACCCACATAGACTCAGTGACCGAACCCTCGGATATATCCCTTCTCAGTATGGCCGTGATGCTTTTCCTAATCAAAAGTGCAACTCTTCCTTGTCTCTTACCTCCTGTTCTATCTTTAGTGTAGCATTTGTACCCTGGAACATTGAGCTGCCAGTCCTGTCGCTCCCTTAGCCATGTTTCAGTAATTGCTATAATATCCCAGTCCCTTGTACCCATCCATGCCCTGAGTTCATCTGCCTTGCCCATCAGGCCTCTTGCATTGAAATAAATGCAGTTTAATCTGGACTTCCCTTGCTCTCTGTCTTGCTTCTGTCTGATCTGTCTGGTACTAGGATTACTGACACTGCCTTTACTACTTAATGTTCTCTCTTTAACTTGTGCTGTCCTCAAACTTCTCTTCTATCCTCTCACTGCTTTCGATCCCACCCCCCCCACCAAACTAGTTTAAACCCTCTTGAGTGGCTTTAGCAAATCTTCCTTTCAGTTGCTGAAAGTAAGCGTGCAGGTACAGCTGGCAGTGACAAAGGCAAATCTAAGCTGCCACTTAAAGCTGTAATTCCATTTAGTCAACAGCAGGTGACAGGATTGAGAGATGATACAACATCCTAAAGAGATGGAAAAGTCAGGAATTGGGATTATTCACTTAAATTATCTGAACATCAATCACCAAGTAGAGGGGAAACAAAGTTTTGCCACTGACATTTACTAAATGGAGTCAGCTTCACGGCACTTCACTGCATTGGGCATGGCTTTCAATGCCATATTTATTTTCAAAGCTCTGTGGGAGTTAAGATAACAGTTCAGTAACTGATGCGAACACTCACCCCATTTCATATTGCCTGCAGCAGGCTTCTCTGAAGTCAGTCACTGGTGACAGCTCTGCATGGATCGGCTGCCCGTTGAACCAGCGATTATTCAGATCATTCACAGCCTTTTCTGCATCTTCTTCATGGCGAAACTGAACAGAAGAAAAGTAGTCAGAGAACTTAAACAAAGAGGACAGAGCTCAGAGATACTTAGCCACCAAAGATCCAAAAGGAAACAGAGCAAAACATCCCACCAACATGACCATGGATAGAAAGCTGGTTAGCAGACAGGAAGCAAAGATTGACATAAGTGTGGCATTTCCTGATTGGCAATCAGTAACTAGCTGGGTTCCACAGGGATCTGTGCCAGGACCCCAGCTGTTCACATTATATATTAATGATTTGGAAAGAGGGGACTGAATGTATTATCTCCAAATCTGCAGGTAATACAAAGTTAGGTGGGAGAATGAGCTGTGAGGAGGATGCGGAGATGTTTCCATGTGATTTGGATAGGCTGACTATGTGAGCATCTGCATGGGAGATAAAGAATAATGTGGATAAACGTGATGTTTCCACTTTGGTAGCAATAACAGGAAGACAGATTATTTGAATGGGTGTAAACTGAGAGGTGGATACTCAGCGAGACCTTGGAGTCCTCGTGCATCAGTCACTGAAAGTAAGCGCACAGGTACAGCAGGCAGTAAAGAAGGCAGATGGTATGTTGGCCTTCATAGTGAGAGGATTTGAGTATAGGGATAGGGATGTTTTGCTGAAATTTTATAGGACATTGGTGAGACCACACCTGGGGCAGCTATTTAAGAGTAAATCCACATCCCATATTGTGGTGGTCTTTTAAAAGTCAGTTAACAATTCAGGACCATGTATGTCCCTGCAAAAATGAATAAATATGGTAAGATTCAGGAACCCTGAATGATAAGAAATTGTGAGCTTAGTGAAAAAGGAGGCATACATTAATTTCAGAAAATTGAAAACTGATAAGGCTGTTGAGGAATACAAAGATAGCAGCAAAGCGCTTAAACAAGGACTCAGGAGGGCAAAAAGGGGCCATGAAATGTCCTTGGGAGGCAAGATTAAGGAAAATCTCCAGGCTTTTTACGTGTATATAAGGAGGAAGCTTGCAGGTGCAGCAGGTGATCAGGAAGGCGAATGGGATGCTGGCCTTCATAGCGAGGGGGATTGAATATAAAAGTAGGGAGGTCTTGCTGCAGCTGTAAAGGGCATTGGTGAGGCCGCAGCTGGAGTACTGTGTGCAGTTTTGGGCGCCGCACCTGCGCAAAGATATTTTGGCCTTGGAGGGAGTGCAGAGGAGGTTTACTAGGCTGATACCGGAGTTGAGGGGGTTGAGCTATGAGGAGAAGCTGAATGAACTAGGCTTGTACTCGTTGGAGTTTAGAAGAATGAGGGGAGATCTCATTGAGACGTATAAGATGATGAACGGGATGGATAGGATAGAGGTGGAGAGACTCTTCCCGCTCAAAAAAGACAGTAAGACTAGGGGGCACAGCCTCAAGATAAAGGGGGGGGCGGTTTAGAACGGAGTTGAGGAGGAACTTCTTCACTCAAAGGGTGGTGAATCTCTGGAATTCTCTACCCATTGAAGTGGTGGAGGCTGCCTCGCTAAATATTTTCAAAAAGTGGGTTGATGGGTTTTTGACAAGAGAGGATTAAGGGTTATGGGGAGAGGGCGGGAATGTGGAACTGAGCCACGACAGATCAGCCATGATCTTATTGAATGGCGGGGCAGGCTCGAAGGGCCAGATGGCCTACTCCTGCTCCTATTTCTTATGTTCTTAGGAAGAGGGTAGCAAAGGAAACCCAGGTTGATAAGGTTGTTAAGAAGTCGAACGGTGTGTTAGCTTTTATGGTAGAGGGATTGAATTTCGGAGCCATGAGGTCACATTGCAACTGTACAAAACTCTGGTGCGGCCGCACTTCGAGTATTGCGTACAGTTCTGGTCACCACATTATAAGAAAGATGTGGAAGCATTGGAAAGGGTGCAGAGGAGATTTACCAGGATGTTGCCTGGTATGCTGGGAAGGTCTTATGAGGAAAGGCTGAGGGACTTGAGGTTGTTTTCATTAGAAAGAGGGAGGTTAAGAGGTGACCTAATTGAGGCATACAAGATGATCAGAGGATTAGATGGGGTGGACAGTGAGAGCCTTTTTCCTTGGACGGTGATGGCTAACACGAGGGGACATAGCTTTAAATTGAGGTGTGATAAATATAGGACAGATGTCAGAGGTAGGTTCTTTATCAGAAGGTAGTAAGGGCGTAGAATGCCCTGCCTGCAGTTGTAGACTCGCGAACTTTAAAGGGTGTTCAAATGGTCAGTGGATAGACATATGGATAACATTGGAATAGTTTAGGTTAGAGGGTCATTAGATTGGTTCCACTGGTCGGTGCAACACTGAGGGCTAAAGGGCCTGTTCTTCGAAAGGGTAGGTCCACTCAAGGGCAGTGGAGGAAATGTGCGTGGAGTCAGATAAGTTGGGAGAGGTCCTTAACGAGTACTTTGCATCAGTATTCACAAAGGAGAAGGATGTGATGGATGGTGAGTGTAGAAAGGAGGATGTTGACATTCTCAGACTTGTTGAGATAAAAGGGGAGGAGGTATTGGAGGTTTTGAAAAACATTAAGGTGGAAAAATCCCCAGGGCCAGTTAGGGTTTATCCCAGAATACTGAGAGAGGCGGACAGAAATTGCTGAGGCCTTGGCCAAAACCTTTGTATCCTCTTCAGTCATGGGTGAGGTACTAGAGGATTGGAGAGTAGCTAATATTGTTCCTCTTGCATCGGTGGTGGCGAAATTATTGGAGAATATTTTAGGGATAGGATGTACTCACTTCTGGAAGAGAATAGGCTTATTTGTAATAGCATGGTTTTGTGAAGGGAAGATCATGTCTCTCAAACTTGATTTGAGTTCTTTGAGGAAGTGACAAGAAAAATTGACCAGGGCAGGGCAGTGGGTATTGTACACATGGACTTTAGTAAAGCCTTTGATAAGGTTCCTCATGGCAGGCTGATACAGAAGGTGAAATCATATGGAATTCAAGGTAAGCTGGCAAAATGGGTACAAACTGACATGGGCATAGAAAGCACAGAGCAGCAGTGGAAGGGTACCTTGACTTCTAATTGGAGGTCTATGACATGCAATGTTTCACAAGGATCAGTGCTGGAGCCTCAACTGTTTGTAATGTATATACATGATTTGGGGGAAAATGTAGATAGTCTGATCAGTAAGTTTGCAGATGATACAAAAATTGAGGGAGTAGCAGATAACGAAGATCATCAGAGTATATAAATCAGATGGAAACCTAGGCCGAAAGATGGCAGATGGAATTTAACCCAGAAAAATGTGAGGTAATGCAACTTGGAAGATCTCCTGTAGAAGGCAAGTACACAGTAAATGGTAGAGCCTTTAGAAATATTAGCATACAGAGGGGTCTAGGTGTGCGAATGCAGTTCCCTGAAGGTGGCAACTCAGGCGGACAAAGAGGTCAAGAAAGCGTATGGCATGCTGGCCTTCATTGGCTAGGGCTTTGGAGTAGATAGGCTAAGCGAGTGGGCGAGGACCTGGCAGATGGAATACAATGTTGGCATGTGTGAGGTTATCCACTTTTGCAGGAATAATAGTAGGAGGGACTACTATTTAAAGGGCGAAAAGCTGCAGCATGCTACGGTGCAGAGGGACCTGGGGGTCCTTGTGCATAGAACATAGAACACTATAGCAAAAACAGGCCCTTTGGCCCACGAGTTGCGCCGATCACATCAACACCTACCAACCTACGGACCTATCTATAACCCTCAATCTCATTAAACCCCATATACTCATCCAGAAGTCTTTTAAAAGACCCCAGCGAGTTCGCCTCCATAACCACTGACGGCAGCCGATTCCATTCACTCACCACCTTCTGAGTGAAAAACTTACCCCTAACATCACTTCTGAACTTCCCTCCCTGTACCTTAAATCTGTGTCCTCTCGTAGCAACCATTTCAACCTGGGGAAATAGCCTCTGAGAGTCCACCCTATCTATTCCTCTCAACATTTTGTAAACTTCTATCAGGTCGCCTCTCAACCTTCGTCTCTCCAGGGAAAAGAGTCCCAGCTCCCTCAACCTAACTTCATAAGGCATGCCTCCCAGTCCAGGCAACATCCTTGTAAATCTCCTCTGTACCCTCTCAATAGCTTCTACATTTTTCCTATAGTGAGGTAACCAGAACTGCGCACAATACTCTAAATGAGGCCTGACAAGGGTCTTATAAAGTTGCAGCATTACCTCCCGACTCCTAAACTCAATCCCTCGATTAATGAAGGCCAGTACACCATACGCCTTCTTGACCACCTCCTCCACCTGCGAGGCCGATTTAAGAGTCCTGTGGACCCGGACCCCTAGATCCTTCTGCTCTTCAACACTACTCAGACTTCATGAGTCACAAAAACCCAGCCTACGGGTGCAGCAGGTGATCAAGAAGGCAAATGGGATGCTGGCCTTCATAGCGAGGGGGTTTGAATATAAAAGCAGGGAGGTCTTGCTACAGCTGTATAGGGCATTGGTGAGGCCGCAGCTGGAGTACTGTGTGCAGTTTTGGGTGCCGCACCTGCGCAAGGATATTTTGGCCTTAGAGGGAGTACAGAGGAGGTTTACTAGGCTGATACCGGAGTTGATGGGGTTGAACTACGAAGAGAGGCTGAATAGGCTGGGCTTGTATTCGTTGGAGTTTAGAAGGATGAGGGGGGGATCTTATTGAGACGTATAAGATGATGAAGGGGATGGATAGGGTAGAGGTGGAGAGACTCTTCCCGCTCAGAAAGGACAGCAGGACTAGAGGACACAGCCTCAAGATAAGGGAGGGGGCAGTTTAGATCAGAGTTGAGGAGGAACTTCTTCACTCAAAGGGTGGTGAATCTCTGGAATTCTCTGCCCGTTGAAGTGGTGAGGCTGCCTCGCTAAATATATTTAAGACGCGGGTAGATAGGTTTTTGGTAGGCAAGGGGATTAAGGGTTATGGGGAGAAAGCGGGAAAGTGGGTCAGCCATGATCTTATTGAATGGCGGGGCAAGCTCGAGGGGCGAGATGGCCTACTCCTGCTCCTATTTCTTATGTTCTTATATGAATTGGAAAATCATGTTGCAGCTGTATAAGACTTTGGTTAGGCTGAATTTAGAATATTGTGAATAATTCTGGTCGCCACACAACCGGAAGGATGTTAATGCATTGGAAAGGGTGCAGGAGAGATTTACCAGGATGTTGTCTGGTTTGGAGGATACGGACTATGAAGAAAGGTTGAACAAATTTTTTGTTTTCATTGGAGCGGCAGAGGATGAGGGGGACCTGATAGAGGTTTACAAGATTATGACAGGCTTGGATAGAGTGGACAATCAGAATCTTTTTCTCAGGGTCGAAGGGTCAATTACTTGGGGGCATGGGTCGAAAATGAAAGAGAGAAAGAGATGCAAGGAGCAAGTTTTTCACATAGAACATTACAGCGCAGAACAGGCCCTTCGGCCCACGATGTTGCACCGACCAGTTAAAAAACAATGACCCTCTAACCTAAACGAAACCCTTTCCATCCATAAACCTTTCCACGGATCTCTTAAACGCCCCCAAACTAGGCGCATCCACAACAGCAGCAGGCAGGGCATTCCAATCCCTCACCACCCTCTGGGTAAAGAACCTACCCCTGACATCAGTCCTATAACTACCACCCCTTAATTTAAAGCTATGCCCCCTCGTGCTAGCTTTCTCCATCTGAGGAAAAAGGCTATCACTGTCCACCCTATCCAAACCTCTGATCATCTTATATGTTTCAATAAGGTCCCCTCGCAGCCGCCTTCTTTCTAATGAAAACAACCTCAAATCCCTCAGTCTCTCCTCATAGGACCTCCCCTCCATACCAGGCAACATCCTGGTAAACCACCTCTGCACCCTCTCCAAAGCTTCCACATCCTTCCTGTAATGTGGGGACCAGAACTGCAGACAATACTCCAAGTGCGGCCGCACCAGAGTTTTATACAGTTGCAACATGACGCTGCAGCTCTTAAATTCAATCCCCCTACCAATAAACGCCAAGACACCGTATGCCTTCCTAACAACCCTATCTACTTGATTCCCAACTTTCAGGGATCTATGTACACATACACCTAGATCCCTCTGTTCATCCACACTATTCAGAGTCCTACCGTTAGCATAGAGATTGTGAATGCCTGGAACGCGCTGCAAACAGATTCTATAACAATGTCCAAGAGGCATCTGGATAGATATATGAATAGGCAGGGAATGGAGGGATATTTACTACAAAGAGGCAAGAAAATGTTAGATTAGAGAGAGATCTGTGTTAGCACAGACTTAGTGGGCTGAAGGGCCTGTTCCTGTGTTGTACTGTTGTTTGTTCTAGTGTGTGTAGTTTTGGTGCCTTTATCTGTGGAAGGATGCCCTTGTTGTAGAGGGAGTATAGCAAAAGATTACCAGGCTAATTCCTGGGAAGGCAGATCTGTCATATGGAAAGAGACTAAGTCAATTAGGGCTACATTCACTGGAGTTTAGAAGACAGAGGGGATCTCATAGAAACTCAAAATTCTAACAGGGTTAGGGAGGGTAGATTCAGAAAGAATGTTCTCAATGGTGGGAGGTCCAGAACTAAGGGTCATAGTTTGAGGATAAGGGGTAAACCCCTTAGGACTGAGGTGAGGAGAAATGTCTTCACTAATGGGTGGCGAGCGTGTGGAATTTACTATCACAGAAAGTAGTTGAGACCAAAACACCTGATTTTAAGAAGAAATTAAATATAGCTCTTGGGGCTAAAGGGATCAAGGGATGTGTGGGGGGGGGGGGTCAGGATATTGAACTCAATGATCAGCCATGATCAAGATGAATGGTGGAACATGCTTGAAGGGCCGAATGGCCTCCTCCTGCTTCTAGTTTCTATGACAAACACAACCAAGAAGCCTCATTGGCAAAACTCCAGCTTTACAACACTCAATACAGCCACCAAGGACTGATGAATGGATGCATGGGATTGAGGGTGATTTAGCAGTTTGGATCAGGCATTGGCTAGCTGATAGAAGACAGAGGGTGGTGGTTGATGGGAAATATTCAACCTGGAGTTCAGTTACAAGTGGTGTACCTCAAGGATCTGTTTTGGGGCCACTGCTGTTTGTCATTTTTATAAATGACCGAGATGAGGGTGTAGAAGGATGGGTTAGTAAATTTGCGGACGACACCAAAGTCAGAGGAGTTGTAGACAGTGAGGATGGATGTTACAGTGTGCAGAGGGACTTAGATAAGCTGCAGAGCTGGGCCGAGAGGTGGCAAATGGAGTTTAATGTGAAAAAGTGTGAGGTGATTCACTTTGGAAGGAGTAACAGGATTACAGAATATTGGGCTAACAGAAAGGTTCTTGGTAGTGTCGACGAGCAGAGAGATCTTGGTGTACATGAGCATAGCTCCCTGAAAGTTGGCACCCAGGTTGATAAGGTTGTTAAGAAGGCGTACGGTGTGTTAGCTTTTATTGGTAGAGGGACTGAATTTCAGAGCCGTGAGGTCATGTTGCAACTGTACAAAACTCTGGTGCGGCCGCACTTGGGAGTATTGCGTACAGTTCTGGTCGCCGCATTATAAGAAATATGTGGAGGCATTGGAAAGGGTGCAGAGGAGGTTTACCAGGATATTGCCTGGTATGGCGGGAAGGTCTTATGAGGAAAGGCTGAGGGACTTGAGGCTGTTTTCGTTAGAGGGAAGAAGGTTAAGAGGTGACCTAATTGAGGCAAACATGATGATCAGAGGATTAATAGGTGGACAGTGAGAACCTTTTTCCTCAGATGGTGATGGCTGACACGAGGGGATATAGCTTTAAATTGAGGTGTGATAATTATAGGACAGATGTCAGAGATAGGTTCTTTACCCAGAGGGTAATAAGGGTGTGGAATGCCCTGCCTGCAACAGTAGTGGACTCACCAACTTTAGAACATCGAACACTACAGCACAAACAGGCCCTTCGGCCCACAAGTTGCACCGATCACATCTATACCTATTAAGCCATAGACCTATCTATAACCCCCAGTCGCATTAGATCCCATATACTCATCCAGAAGTCTTTTAAAAGACCCCAGCGAGTTCGCCTCCACCACCACCGACGGCAGCCGATTCCATTCACTCACCGCCCTCAGTGAAAAACTTACCCCTAACATCTCCTCTGTACTTGCTTCCCTGCACCTTAAATCTGTGTCCTCTCATAGTGACCATTTCAGCCCTGGGAAATAGCCTTTGAGAATCCACTCTATCTATTCCTCTCAACATTTTATAAACCTCTATCAGGTCGCCTCTCAACCCTCATCTCTCTAGGGAGAAGAGTCCCAGCTCCCTCAACCTATCTTCATAAGGCATGCCTCCCAATCCAGGCAACATCCTTGTAAATCTTCTCTGCACCCTTTCAATAGCTTCCACGTCCTTCCTATAGTGAGGCGACCAGAACTGTGCACAGTTAAAGGGCGTTCAAATGGCCATTGAATAGACAGAAAATGCAGATGCAGATGTATGGGATTGGGGGTGATCTAGGGAATTGGATCAGGAATTGGCTAGCGGATAGGAGGCAGAGGGTGGTGGTTGATGGTAAATATTCATCATGGAGTTCGGTTACAAGTGGTGTGCCTCAGGGATCTGTTTTGGGGCCACTGCTGTTTGTAATTTTTATTAATGATCTGGATGAGGATATAGTTGGGTGGATTAGTAAATTTGCTGATGACACCAAAGTCGGAGGTGTGGTAGATTGTGATGAAGGGTGTCATAGTTTGCAGGAAGACTTAGACAGGTTGCAGTGCTGGGCCGAGAGGTGGCGGATGGAGTTTAATGCGGAGAAGTGTGAGGTAATTCACTTTGGTAGGAATAACAGATGTGTCGAGTATAAGGCTAACGGGAGGACTTTGAATAGTGTGGATGAACAGAGGGAACTAGGTGTATGTGTACATAGATCCCTGAAAGTTGGAAGTCAAGTAGATAACGTTGTTAAGAAGGCATACGGAGTTTTGGCGTTTATTGGTAGGGGGATTGAATTTAGGAGTCGCAGCGTCATGTTGCAACTGTACACAACTCTGGTGCGGCCGCACTTGGAGTACTGCGTGCAGTTCTGGTCCCCACATTACAGGAAGGATAAGGAGGCTTTGGAGAAGGTGCAGAGGAGGTTTACCAGGATGTTGCCTGGTATGGAGGGGAGGTCCTATTAGGAGAGGCTGAGCGATTTGGGGTTGTTTTCGCTGGAAAGAAGGAGGCTAAGAGGGAATCTTATTGAAACATATAAGATGATTAGAAGTTTAGATAGGGTGGATAGTAATAGCCTTTTTCCTCTGATGGAGAAATCTAGCACGAGGGGGCATGGCTTTAAATTAAGGGGTGGTAGTTATAGGACGGATGTCAGGGGTAGGTTCTTTACCCAGAGGGTGGTGAGGGATTGGAATGCCCTGCCAGCTGCAGTTGTAAATGCACCTAGTTTGGGGGCATTTAAGAGATCCGTGGATAGGTTTATGGACAAAAAGGGATTGGTTTAGGTTAGTGGGTCATTGTTTTTGTAACTGGTCGGCACAACACCGTGGGCCGAAGGGCCTGTTCTGCGCTGTAATGTTCTATATATCCAAGAGTTACCTGGATAGTCACATGAGCAGACTGGGAATGGAGGGATACAAATAAATGGTCTAGTAGGACCAATGAGCGGCACAGGCTTAGAAGGCCGAAGGGCCTGTTTCCTGTGCTACACTGTTCTTTGTTCATATGGATAATACTGGAATAGTTTAGGTTAGAGGGTCATTAGATTGGTTCCACTGGTCGGTGCAACATCGAGGGCCGAAGGGCCTGTACTGGGCTGTAATGTTCTATGAAGGGGTTACTATGTCAAAGTGCAGAAATTCTCACCTTTACATAGACATTTCCAACCAAGTGATCACCCAGATTGTCGCAGACATTCATCTCTTCAATTTCACCGTATTTTTCCTCCATTTCTGTGAACACTTCCTATCGACAAAAGACATTACAGCAGTTAGGCATTTCAGGATTAGAGCAGGATGCTATCTAATTAGAATGCCAAATTTCCAACAACACAATCTATACTACGTGAGAAATGGAGTGCTGATTGGTTGGCAAATTGGCTGCAATTGATTGAAAGCACCGGGAAGACACTGTCCCTTTTGCACTGCTGCCTCACAGCACCAGGGACCTGGGTTTGATTCCCGGGGGCACGGTGACACAGTGGGTTTGCACTGCTGCCTCACAGAGCCAGGGACCCGGGTTCGATTCCCGGGGGCACGGTGACACAGTGGGTTTGCACTGCTGTCTCACAGTGCCAGGGACCCGGGTTCGATTCCCGGGGGCACGGTGACACAGTGGGTTTGCACTGCTGCCTCACAGCACCAGGGACCTGGGTTTGATTCCCGGGGGCACGGTGACACAGTGGGTTAACACTGCTGCCTCACAGCACCAGGGTCCCGGGTTCGATTCCCGGGGGCACGGTGACACAGTGGGTTAACACTGCTGCCTCACAGCACCAGGGACCCGGGTTCGATTCCCGGGGGCACGGTGACACAGTGGGTTAACACTGCTGTCTCACAGCACCAGGGACCCGGGTTCGATTCCCGGGGGCACGGTGACACAGTGGGTTTGCACTGCTGTCTCACAGCACCAGGGACCTGGGTTCGATTCCCGGGGGCACGGTGACACAGTGGGTTTGCACTGCTGCCTCACAGCACCAGGGACCCGGGTTCGATTCCCGGGGGCACGGTGACACAGTGGGTTTGCACTGCTGCCTCACAGCACCAGGGACCCGGGTTCGATTCTCAGCTTGGGTCACCGTCTGTGCGGAGTCTGCTCGGGTTTCCTCCCAGTCTGAAAGACATATTGGTTAGGTACACTGATCCAAACAGGCGCTGGAGTGTGGCAACTAGGGGAACTTTATAGTAACTTCATTGCAGTGTTAATGTAAGCCTTACTTGTAACTAATAAATAAACTTTAACCTTTATTTGTGTATTGAAAAAAAAGATGCAATGTCAGGAGATATTCCTTTTGCCTACGGAGGACATATTTCTAAATATTAGAATATGTAGCTTCCAGCAAGCCTAAATGCAAACCTGACAGATAATCTAAAATTGATCGTTAGTGTAAGTTTTAGCAAACTAAAGATTGTTCAGCAAATGCTGTCTAATCACAGAAACACGTCCAATTTTAAACATTATGTTCTGAAATAAAAGCAAAATACTGCAGATGTTGGAAATCAGAAATTAAAACAGAAAACTCAGGCTTGGCAGTATCTGTGGAGCAAAAGAATTATTGTTTGGAATCCAAGTATTCTACTGAAGGGTCATTCAGTATTATGTGCTTTTATTATGGAGTTTTGCAAGCTTGCGTTGGTTGACTATAGTCAGCACTCTACTGCAAACAGCCAGAGGGAGGTGCCATTTGATTCAATCCACCAGTCGTTAGAATGTACATCCTATTCATCCAGCTTCACGCTGGCATGAAAGTCACATGCCATTTTACTCATTTGTATGTAGGTAAATATCTTTTTGATTTGATGGCAGCATTGCTATTGGATAACCCTGAATGTAGAGCTGGAGAGATTGCAGAATGTAGTGTTACAGTCATAGTTAGGGTGTAGAGAAAGATCAACTTAATGCAAGGTAAGGTCCATCACATTCTCAGACATTACATTCCAGATCCTAACCACTCAGTGATGATGTCATTATTGCTTCTTTTCTCAATTACTTTAACACTTTGTCCTCTTGCTCTCAACATCTTCATGAATGGGAACAGATTTGTCTCATTTACTCAGTCCAGGCCCATGATTGTGAATACCTCTGTCAAGTGTCCTTTCAGCTTTCTTTTTGCCAAGGAAGACTCTTTCTGGACCTGAATTAGCCTTACTCCTTTTGACGTTTCTTACGCCTGTATAAGACTTAAGATTCTCTTATGTCAACTGCCAGTTCCAATGTCTCCAATCTGTCTTTGAGTTTGTGTATTTATTTGCCCTGTTTGTGAACAGAACTCCCACTCACCTGATGAAAGCTAGTGGCTTGTGCTACCAAATAAACCTGTTGGACTTTAATCTGGTCTTGTGAGACTTCTTACTGTCCAATCTATCTTCATAGCTCAGTTTCCTCATCTCTGGAACCAATTTCTGAAAATATTTTCTGTACTCTCTCCAATGCCTTCACGTGTGGCAGACTGAACTGGACAGTACACCGGTTAAGGCTAAACTACTGTCTTACACAAATTTAACATGAATCCATTGCTCTTGAACTCTATGCCCCTACGAATGAAACCTATGATTGTATGCTTTATTAACCATGTTCTCAACCTGTCCTATCAGACATACACACCAAGGTTCCTCTGCTCCTGCACTCCTTTAAAATTATTCCCAGCAAAATTAATTATTTCACATCTCCGTGTTGAACTTTGTCTGCCATCAGTCTGGCATTTTAGCAATCTGTCTATATCCTTTTGAAGTTTGAGGCTTTTCCCAGGAAGGTAATGTCAATGATAAGAGCGCACAAGCTCAAGGTGAGAGGGAGAAAGTTTAAGGGAGACATGTGGGGGAAGTTTTTCATGCAGAGAGTGGTGGGTGCCTGAACGCACTGCCAGAGATGGTGGTGGAAGCAGGCATATTAGCAACATTTAAGAGGCATCTGGATGGATACATGGATAGGGAGGGAATGGGGAGATAGGAACCGAGTAAGGGCAGAAGGTTTTGCTCCAATACAAACCTTCCTTTGTTACCTGTCACTGATCCAATTTCGTATCCACATTGCTATTGCTATAGTTTTGCTCACAGTCTGTTGTGTGCCATTGTATGAAATTTCCACTTGGAAGTCCATGTAAACTACAACAGCAGCAATACCACTGCCAGACTTCCTGTGGCTTCTTCAAATATGATTTTCTCTTAACAAATCTATACTGATCTCCCCAATTAATCTTTTAGCCATGAGTATTAATTTTCTAGATGTTTCCCCAGTACCAGCATTAAACTGACTGGCTTGTACTTGCTAGATTTATCTTTCCAACATTTTTGAATAATAGTGTAATGTTTGCATTTCTCCAAACGTCTGTGACAGTTCGAGTGTAAGGAAGCCTGGAAAATTAATGCCAGTGCCTTGCAATTTCTGCTTTCACATCCATGGATGCATCTCAGCTAGAATCAGAGTGCATAATCTCAGTTGCCCATTAGGACACAGATCAGGAGGAATTTCTTCTCTGAGGGGAATGAATCTGTGGAACCCTTTACCGCAGAGAGCTGTGGAGACAGGGTTGTTAAATATGTTCAAGGCTGAGGTAGACAGATTTTTAATCGGTAAGGGAATCGAGGGTTATTGAGATAAAGTAGAAAGTGGAGTTGAGGATTATCATATTAGATCACTCTAATCTCATTGAATGGAGGAGCAGACTGGCCTACTTCTGCTTCTATGTCTAATCGCTCTCTGGTCCTGGTGCTTTATCAATTTGAGATTGTCTTATATTAGCTGCCAGTCTTTTTTTTCACTGTCCTTTCTTCTCTTATTTGCTTTTTCATTTACCCTCTTAATTCTTTGTTCAGTCTAGTTCTCAATTCTGTTACCCACCTTACACCTCGTCTTCATCTCTCTCTCTTTTGTCATCCAGGGAGCTCTGCAATTGTTTGCCCAGCTTTTCCTTTCATGGGAAAATACTGTGACTTTGTTCATATCATCGCTTCTTTGACAATAGCCCACTGTTGAGCTGCCATTTTTCTTTTCAATCCAACTTATTTGGTCTAGATTTATTGCCATTGAAGTTGACTTTCCCCCAGTAATCTTGCTCTAATTGAACTGAATTATTTATTATTGTCACATGTATTGGGATGCAGCAAAAAGTATTGTTTCCTGTGAGCTTTAGGAGAGGGTGATATGCCTAGTGGTATTATCGCTAAACTATTAGTCCAGAAACTCAGCTAATGTTCTAGGTCTCAGATTCAAATCCCACCATGGCAGATGGCGGAACTGGAATTCAATAAAAAATATCTGGAATATAGAATCCACTGATGACCATGAACCACTGTCAACTGTCAGAAAAACCCATCTGGTTCACTAATGTCCTTTGGAACAAAGCAGAGCACAGAAATATGCTCTTTGGCCCAACAAATCTGTGCTAACACAGATGTCTCCGTAACCTAATATTTTCCTGTCTCTACATGGTCCACAGCCCTCTATTCCCTGCCTATTCATGCATTTATCCAGATGCCTCTTGAATATTGTTACATGCTTATTCAATCTTTTTTCATAGTACATACCCTCCAAACAAGGATCATCCTGGTAAATCTTTTCTGCATCCTTTTCAATGCACCAAAATCCTTCTGATAGTGTGGCAAGCAGAAGTGTACACAATACTCCTTTAGGGAAGAAAATTTGCCATCCTTACCTGGTCTGGCCTACAGGTGATTCCAGAGCCAAAACAATGTGGCTGACTCTCACTGCCCTCCAAGAGCAATAATGCTGGTGAAGCAGTAACACCCATGTCCCAGGAATGAATAAAAATACATACAAAAAAACCCCAGAGAGTACACAAGGGCAGAAGGAGAAGGTGCCCAATAGTTACCAACAGGGGGAGGAGAAAGGTCAACTTAATAGGAGGTAGGTTCATTCAAAAATCTGATGGCAGCAGGGAAGAAGGTGTCCACGAGTCAATGAATACATGACCTTACATAGGGACATAAGAAGTAGGAGCAGGAGTAGGCCATCTAGTCCTTCGAGCCTGCCCCGCCATTCAATAAGATCATGGCTGATCTGAAGTGGATCAGTTCCACTTTCTCCCCTTAACCCTTAATTCCCCTATCAAAAACCAATCTTCCCATGACTTAAATATATTCAGCGAGGTAGCCTCCACCACTGGGGGGTACTGAAGTGGAATGTCAGGTGATACAACAGGATATAGATAGGTGGTGCATTGGGCAGATAGGTGGCAGATGGAATTTAATCCTGACAAATGCGAGGTGATGCATTTTGGAAGGAATAATGAAGAGAGGAGCTATGTGATAAAAGGTAGACTGATTAGGAGTATAGAGATACAGAGGGACCTGGGAGTGCAGGTTCACAAATCCATGAAGGTTGCGACACAAGTGGAGAAGGTTGTTAGGAAGGCTTATGGAATGCTAGCCTTTATAGGTAGGGGTATAGAGTATAAAAGCTGCCGTCTAATGCTTCAGTTGTATAGAACATTGGCTAGACCGCATTTGGAGTACTGCGTCCAGTTCTGGTCACCTTACTACCGGAAGGACGTGGAGGCTCTGGAGAGGGTGCAGAGGAGGTTTAACAGGATGTTGCCTGGTATGGAGGGGCTGGGGTACGAGGAAAGGTTGGAGAAACTGGGACTTTTCTCCTTGGAAAGACGGAGATTGAGGGGGGACATGATAGAGGTATATAAGATAGTGAAGGGAATGGATAGAGTCGATAGTAAGAGACTGCTCCCTAGACTGGGTACAAATACGAGAGGTCATGATTTAAGGGTGAGGGGGGAGAGGTATAATTTGGATGTGAGAGGAAGGTTCTTTACGGAGAGTTGTGGGGGTATGGAATGCGCTACTGAGCAGGGTGGTGGAGGCAGGAACGTTGGACTCATTTAAGGTTCAGTTAGACAGACACATGAGTGAAACGAGGATGGAGGGTTAGAGTAGGGGCTATTAAATAAGGTCAGAACCTCGGGAGACACCGGAAATGCAGACTTGTAAGTTAACGTTTTTGTCTTTTTATTCCGCAGGTGGAGGTCCACCTCGTTGTCAAACGAGGGGCATTCACACGGCGGGTCGTGCATGGGCTGCTCTTGGAGGTTCCGGGAGTGGCCTAGTACTTCGTGTCGGTGTGTGTGCTTGATTGTGGACCGGTAGACGGGCGCCGCAACAGCTCAGTGACTAGCACTGCTGGCTGTGCAGATACATGGATTTGGGCCTGTGTCTGTGGGAGTTTGCGCATTCTCCCCGTGTCTGCGTGGGTTTCCTCCGGGCGCTCCGGTTTCCTCCCACACCCCAAAGATGTGCTCTTAGGCTGATTGGTTTACTAAATTGACACTGTTCTCCCCTGAACCTGGCTAAGTTAGGGGTTCCATTCATAGACACGCAGGGTAGAATAGGTGTAGGGTGATGCGGCGGCGCGGGCTCTTTGGGCCGAAGGGCCTGTTTCCCGTGCTGGGTTGTTCTTTATTCTTTGAACTTCAACGGGCAGAGAATTCCAGAGATTCATCACCCTTTGAGTGAAGAAGTTCCTCCTCGACTCCGATCTAAACTGCAGCCCCCCCCCCCCCTCATTTTGAGGCTGTGCCCTCTAGTTCTGCTATCCTTTCTAAGCGGGAAGAATCTCTCTACCTCTACTCTATCTATCCCCTTCATTATTGTATAAGTCTGTACAAGATCCCCCCTGAGCCTTCTAAACTCCAACGAGTACAGACCCAGTCTATTCAGTCTCTCTTCATAGGCCAACCCCCTCATCTCCGGTATCAGCCTAGTGAACCTCCTCTGTACTCCCTCCAAATATCCTTCCGCAAGTGCGGCGGCCAAAACTGCACACAGTACTCCAGCTGTGGCCTCACCAGTACCCTGTACAGTTGCAGCAAGACCTCCCTGCTTTTATATTCTATCCCCCTCGCCATACAGGCCAACATTCCATTCGCCTTCTTGATCCCCTGCTGCACCTGCAGACTGGGTTTTTGCGATTCATGCACAAGGACCCCCAGGTCCCTCTGCACCGTAGCATGCTGCAGCTTTTCGCCTTTTAAATAACAATCTCTCCTACTATTATTTCTGCCAAAGTGGATAACCTCACACTTGCTAACATTATACTCCATCTGCCAGGTCCTTGCCTACTCACTCAGCCTATCCCGATTTCTCTGCAGACTTTCCACACCCTCCAGGCAATTTGCTTTTCCACTCATCTTCGTGTCATCAGCAAATTTCATCACCCTACACTCAGCCCCCTCCTCCGGATCATCTATATAAATGGTAAACAGTTGAGGCCCCAGCACCGATCCCTGCAGCACTCCACTAGTCACCAACTGCCAACCAGAATAGCACCCATTGATACCAACTCTCTGCTTCCTATTAGACAACCAATCCTCTATCCACGCTAACACCTTACCCCCAACTCCATGCACCCTAACCTTCTGCAGCAACCTTTTGTAAGGCACCTTATCAAACGCCTTTTGGAAATCTGAAAACACCACATCCACCGGTTCCCCTCCGTCTACCGCACTTGTCACATCCTCATAGAAATCCAATAAATTCGTCAAACACGACTGCCCCTTAACGAATCTGTGCTGCATCTGCTCTATCAAACCATTCTTTTCTAGGTGCCTCGCTATTTCTTCTTTGATGACGGATTCTAGCATTTTTCCAACTACAGACGTTAAACTAATCGGCCTATAATTCCCTGCCTTTTGTCTGCTACCTTTTTTAAACAAAAGCCTAACATAAGCCGTTTTCCAATCTTCCGGTACTTTCCCGGAGTCCAGCGAATTTTGACAAATAATTACTAAGGCATCCGTTATCACCTCTGCCATTTCCTTCAGAACCCTGGGATGCTTTCCATTTGGTCCTGGGGACTTGTCTACCTTCAGTCCCATTAGTCTATCAAGCACTATCTCTCTAGTGACAGTAATCGCATTAAGGACCTCATCTCCTACCATCCTTCTATCTTTAATATCCAGCAAACTATTGGTGTCCTCTACCATGAAGACCAACATTAAAAAAACTTATTTAAGGCCTCAGCCATTTCCTCATTACCCACCACTAAATCCCCCCTCTCATCCTCCAAGGGTCCAACATTCGCTCTAGCCAGTCTCCTCCTCTTTATATATTTATAAAAACTCTTAGTCCTTTTTTATATTTAGAGCTAGTTTAGCTTCATACTCTATCTTTCCTTTCTTTATCACCTTCAGTCATTCTTTGTTGTTTTTTAAATCTTTCCCAACCGTCTAAGCGCCTACTATTTTTAGCTGCTCTGAACGCATCAGCTTTGAAGTCTGACAACACCGGGTTTAAGCCCAACCAATTTATTTTGTTGGACAGTGTAGGACAGGCATATCCCCACAAAAATGAACGATAGAATTGAATTAGGAGGGCTAAGAGGCCATGAAAGTCTTTAGCAAACAGGGTCATGAAGAATCCCAAGGCTTTTTATACATATATTAGGAGCAAAAGAGTAGCAAAAGAAAGAGTGGACCCACTCAAGGACAGCGGAGGGAAGTTATGCATGAACTAACAGGGAGGGGTGAGATCCTTAATGAATACTTTATATCGGTATTCACCAAGGAGGAGGAGGACATTATGGATATTGAGGTCAGGGATGGGTGTGTGAACGCTCTAGAGAATGTCAACATATAGAGGAGTGTGTTGAGTATCTTAAATTGCATCAAGAGAGACAAGTTCCCAGAGCGGGATGGGATCTATCCCAGGTTACTGCGGGAGGCAAGGAGAGAAATAGCTGGGGCCTTAACAAATATCTTCACATCCTGTTGGATCACAGGTGAGGTTCCAGAGGACTAGAGAACAGTCAGTGTTGTTTCCTTGTGTAAGAAAGGAGGCAGGGATACTCCTGGAAATTACAGGCCAGTGGGCCTGACACCAGTAGTGGGGAAGCTTGGAGAAGGTAGAGGAACAGGAAGTTTGCATATTTGGAAGGAAATGGATTAGTTAGTGACAGGCAGCATGGTTTTGTTCAGGGAAGGTCACGTCTCACCAACTTGAAGGGGTGACAAAGCTAATTGATGAGGGAAGGACTGTGGATGTCGTTTATCTGGATATTAGAATGGTGTTTGACAAGGTCCCACATGGCAGACTGGTACAAAAACTAAACTCACTTGGGATTCGGAGTGGGCTGGCTAGATGGATACTGAACTGGCTGAAGACAGAATATCAGTGGAAGGGTGTTTTTCAGAATGGGGATCAGTAGCTAGTGGTGTTCTGCGGGGATCAGTGCTGGGACCTCTGCTGTTGTAGTATATATAAATGATCTAAAGGAAAATGTGGGTGGTCTGATTAGTAAGTTTGAGGATGAAGATTAGTGGAGGGCAGAAGGCTTTTTTTTAAAGTTTAGTTAGGGCATTATGATCAGTGCAGGCTTGAAGGGCCAAAGGGCCTGTTTCTGTGCTATACTTTTTTTCATTCTTTGTTCACCTGTTGCTGAAATTTGAGCTATCTTGCCCTTTTAGATAATTTGAAGTAGGCTGGGTGCTTTTCAGGTCCATTCATGTGTTTGTGTAATAAACAGCATGAAATGATCAGATCAGGGTAACCATCCTTCTACAGGATATTCTTGGCCCCATTATTTCACCATTAAGCTTTCATGTTGAGCAAGTGTCCTGGTTTCTATTAACAGGGTTGCTAATAAGGCCAATCTTACAGCACATGGAATTGTGAGAATCCTAATGTGGATTGACCAGTGAAGGAGGTTTGTGGTAGACAGCGATAGCAAACCCCTGTCAGTTACCAGTTAATACCTGAAGGTGCACATTCGACTGCTCCATTTGGAATGTGAATTTGGGCATGATGTAGTTCATGTTATTCTGTGTGTAAAATGTGGGAAGCATATTATCCACTATCGAAAATGTGCAAGAGGGAGGAGGTTGGATATCACTTAAAGAAATATTTCTGATGGAACTCAGCAAAAGTTTGAGAGAGCTGAGCCTAAAAGCTGGCTCATTGCAACACTATCTATTTGGCCATCCGTGAGCAAAATAGGTGATAACCATTCCTTGGTTTGATCCTCTGAGCGTTTGACCAATGCAAGTCAAGCTGCCAGTTTAAATTTCAAACAGTGCTTGGCAGTTCATTGTCAGAAACTATTAACTGACATATTCTGCATGGCAAAGCCGCAACCACTGAATTCACATGCCAGCCAATCAGCACTCTTCTCGTACAGGGTGAAGTTATTGCTTCCCCTGACACTGGTATTCTTAATATTGCATTCATCAGGGCAAGATGAATGTTTGTTATCTATATCAATGATCTGGATGATAATGGGGTAAATTGGATCAGGAAATTTGCTGATGATGCAAAGACTGGAGGTGTAGTGGACAGTGAGGAAGGTTTTCAAAACTTGCAGAGGGGCTTGGACCAACTAGAAAAATAGGCTGAAAAATGGCAGATGGAATTTAATGCAGACAAGTGTGAGGTATTGCACTTTGGAAGGGCAAACCAAAGTAGAACATACAAGGTAAATGGTAGGACTCTGAAGAGTGCAGTACAACAGAGGGATCTGGGAATATAGGTACATAATTCCCTAAATGTGGCGTCATAGGTAGATAGGGTTGTAAAGAGTGCTTTTGGTACAATGGCCTTTATAAATGAAAGTATGAGTACTTTGGTGAGGCCAAATTTAGAGTATTGTGCACCGTTTTGGTCACCTAATTATAAGAAGGATATTAATAAGGTGAATAAGTGCAGAGAAGGTTTACAAAGATGTTGCCAGGACTTGAGAAACTGAGTTATAAGAACATAAGAAATAGGAACAGAAGTAGGCCATCTGGCCCTTCGAGCCTGCCCCGCCATTCAATAAGATCATGGCTGATCTGTCGTGGCTCAGTTCCACCTTCCCGCCCTCTCCCCATAACCCTTAATCCCCTCTCTTATCAAAAACCCATCAACCCGTTTCTTAAAAATATTTAGCGAGGCAGCCTCCACCACTTCAACGGGCAGAGAATTCCAGAGATTCACCACCCTTTGAGTGAAGAAGTTCCTCCTCAACTCTGTTCTAAACCGCCTCCCCTTTACCTTGAGGCTGTGCCCCCTAGTCCTACTGTCTTTTTTGAGCGGGAAGAGTCTCTCCACCTCTATCCTATCCATCCCATTCATCATCTTATACATCTCAATGAGATCTCCCCTCATTCTTCTAAACTCTAATGAGTACAAGCCTAGTTTATTCAGCCTCTCCTCATAGCTCAATCCCCTCAACTCCGGTATCAGCCTAGTAAACCTCCTCTGCACTCCCTCCAGGGCCAAAATATCCTTGCGCAGGTGCGGCGCCCAAAACTGCACACAGTACTCCAGCTGCGGCCTCACCAATGCCCTATACAGCTGCAGCAAGACCTCCCTACTTTTATATTCAATCCCCCTCGCTATGAAGGCCAGCATCCCATTCGCCTTCCTGACCACCTGCTGCACCTGCAAGCTGGGTTTTTGCGACTCATGCACAAGGACCCCGAGGTCCCTCTGCACCGTCGCCTGCTGCAGTTTTTCACCACGTAAGTAATAGTCCTTCCTACCATTCCTCCTACCAAAGTGGACCACCTCACACTTGCCAACATTAAATTCCATTTGCCATTTCCTGGCCCATTCGCCCAGCCTATCTAGATCCTTCTGCAGACTCTCCACACCCCCCTCACAATTTGCCTTTCCCCCAATCTTGGTGTCATCAGCAAATTTCGACACCCTGCACTCGGTTCCCTCCTCCAGATCATCTATATAAATGGTAAATAGCTGAGGCCTCAGCACCGACCCCTGGGGCACCCCACTAGTCACCAACCGCCAATCCGAATAGAATCCATTGACCCCCACTCTCTGCCTCCTATAGAGAAAGGTTCAATAGGTTAGGACTTTATTCCCTGGAGCGTAGAAGAATGAGGGAAGATTTGATAGAGGTGTATAAAATTATGATGGATGGAGATAGAGCAAGCAGGTTTTTTCCACTGAGGTTAGGGAGAACATGGGTTAAGGGCGAAGGGGGAAAAGTTTAAAGGGAATATTAGGCGGGGGGGGGGGGCTTCTTCACACAGAGAGTGGTGGGAGTGTGGAATGAGCTGCCAGATGAAGTGGTGGATGCAAGCTCACTTTTAACATTTAAGAAAAACTTGGTCAGGTAAATGGATGAGAGGGGTGTGGAGGGATATGGACAGGCGCAGGTCAGTGGGACTAGGCAAAAAATGGTTCGGTACAGCCAAGAAGGGCCAACAGGCCTGTTTATGTGCTGTAGTGTTCTATGGTTTTAAGAGCTTCAATAAAATATCTCTTTCAACTGGACTTAAGTTCTATACTACAAAACAACTATTTGATAGTGGCTACCCCAATTAAATAACTGCTCTCTCTATATCATGCATACTCAGGTATGGGTTCCCAGGCTACAGTAAAAGTATACAGTCTACCTCAAATTACCCTGGAAGAATAAAGTATTCAAAATATTCCTATCTAGTTCCTGGGAATGAGGTGGGCCAGGTAAATCACGAGAGAGTGGGAGAACATTCAGGAAAGAGTGATCCTTGCCAATCTAATGTTATGGTGCAATGAAAGGGGACAAAAAAACCAATCTAGACAACAAGGAAAGACTCATAGAACATAACAGTGCAGAACAGGCCCTTCGGCCCATGATGTTGACTCCTCTTTATTGGTTGCATAAAGGTGGTGGAAAGTGTTGTAGATAGAAGCTTTAAAGACATGGTCACACTGAAGGTGCAGGCTGATACATGGGTGACCGCCAGAAAGGACAGGCAGTCAATGCAGGAATCCCCTATGGTCATCCCCCTCTGTTTGGGAAACTGTTGGGGGAGGTGGGCTATCAGGGGATACCAGCAGCAGCCAAAGCAGTGATACCACGGCTGGCTCTATTGTTAAGCAGGGAAGGACAAAGAGGACGAGAGCAATAGTTCCAGGGGACTCTATAGTCAGGGGTACAGATAGGCGTTTCTGTGGACGTGAAGGAGACTCCAGGATGGTACATTGCCTCCTGGTGCCAGTGTCCAGGATATCTCTGAACGGACAGAAAACATTCTGGAGAGAGGGGGTGAACAGCCAGAGGTCATTGTATATATTGATACTAATGACACAGGCAAGAAGAGTGAGGTCCTGCAGCAGCAGTTTAGGGAGTTTGGTAGAAAGTTAAAAAGCAGGACCTCTAGGGTTGTAATCTCAGGATGACTCCCTGTGCTACGTGCTAGTGAGGCCCGGAACAGGCAGAAAGTGCAGCTCAACAAGCTAAACAGTTGGTGAAGGAGGGAGGGTTTCAGATATCTGGACCATTGGGATATCTTCAGGGGCAGATGGATCCTGTACAAGAAAAACAGGTCGCATCTAAACTGGAAGGGCACAAATATTCTGGCCGGGAAGTTTGCTAGTGTCACACAGGATTTAAACTAGTTTGGTGGGAGGTGGGAACCAAAGCAAAAGTAAATTAGCTGAAGGGAACCAGAGAGTAGGGCCAGTAAGACTCAATAACAGCAGGCAGGGTGGGAATGCAAATCAGAGGGTCTGGTGGACTGAAGTACATTTGTTTCAATGTGAGAAGTGTAACAGGTAAGGCAGATGAACTTAGAGTTTGGATTAGTACTACAAAATATGATGTTGTTGCCATTACAGAGACTTGGTTAAGGGAAGGACAGGATTGGCAGCTTAACATTCTAGGATACAGATGTTTCAGGAGTGATAGAGGGGGATGTAAAAGGAGTGAGGGAATTGCACTACTGGTTAAGGAGAATATCACAGCTGTACTCCAGGAGAACACCTCAGAGGGCTCATACAGTTAGGCAATATGGGTAGAACTCAGGAATAGGAAAGATGTAGACACAATGTTGGGGGTTTACTATAAACCACCCAAGTGCCAGCAGGAGATAGAGGAACAGATGTGTAGGCAGATTTTGGCAAGGTATAAAAGTAACAGGGTTGTTATGGTGGGAGATTTTAACTTCCCCTATATTGATTAGGACTCAGTGTGCATGGGGCAGAGTTTGTAAGGAGCATTCAGGAGGACTTCCTGAAACAGAATGTAGATAATCCATACAATCATAGAAAATTACAGCTCAGAAACAGGCCTTTTGGCCCTTCTTGTCTGTGCCAAACCATTTTTCTGCCTAGTCCCACTGACCTGCACTTGGACCCTATCCCTCCACACCCCTCTCATCCATGTACCTGTCCAAGTTTTTCTTAAATGTTAAAAGTGACCCCACATTTACCACTTTATCCAGCAGCTCATTCCACACTCCCACCACTCCCCCCCCCTAATATTCCCTTTAAACTTTTCTCCTTTCACCCTTAACCCATGCCCTCTGGTTTTTTTCTCCCCTAGCCTCAGTGGAAAAAGCCTGCTTGCATTCACTCTATCTATACCCGTCAAAATCTGATACACCTCTATCAAATCTCCCCTCATTCTTCTACGCACCAGGGAATAAAGTCCTAACCGCAGCTGGAGTACTGTGTGCAGTTTTGGGCGCCGCACCTGCGCAAAGATATTTTGGCCTCGGAGGGAGTGCAGAGGAGGTTTACTAGGCTGATACTGGAGTTGAGGGAGTTGAGCTATGAGGAGAGACTGAATAAACTAGGCTTGTACTCGTTAGAGTTTAGAAGAATGAGGAGAGATCTCATTGAGATGTATAAGATGATGAATGGGATGGATAGGATAGAGGTGGAGAGACTCTTCCTGCTCAGAAAGGACAGTAGGACTAGGGGGCACAGCCTCAAGATAAAAGGGGGGCGGTTTAGAACGGAGTTGAGGAGGAACTTCTTCACTCAAAGGGTGGTGAATCTCTGGAATTCTCTGCTCGTTGAAGTGGTGGAGGCTGCCTCGCTAAATATTTTTAAGAAACGGGTTGATGGGTTTTTGATAAGAGAGGGGATTAAGGGTTATGGGGAGAAAGCGGGAAAGAGGAACTGAGCAGCGACAGATCAGCCATGATCTTATTGAATGGCGGGGCAGGCTCGAAGGGCTAGATGGCCTCCTCCTGCTCCTATTTCTTATGTTCTTAACCTATTCAATCTCTCTCTGTAACTCAGCTTTTCAAGTCCAAGCAACATACTCGTGAATCTTCTCTGCACTCTTTAAATCTTATTTACATCCTTCCTGTAACTAGGTGACCAAAACTATACACAATACTCTAAATTCAGCCTCACCAATGTCTTATACAACCTTACCATAACACTCCAACTTTTATATAGAACATAGAACACTACAGCACAAACAGGCCCTTTGCCCACAAGTTGCGCCGTTCACATCTATACCTACGAAGCCATAGAACTATCTGTAACTTCCAATGCCACTAGATCCCATATACTCATCCAGAAGTCTTTTAAAAGACCCCAGTCTTTTACCACCACCGATGGCAGCCTATTCCACTCACTCACCACCCTCTGAGTGAAAAACTTTCCCCTAACATCTCCTCTGTACTTGCTTCCCAGCACCTTAAACCTGTTTTATGCTCGATACTCCGATTTATAATGGCCAATGTACCAAAAGCACTCTTTACAACCCTATCCACCTGTGACGTCACTTTTAGGGAATTCTGTACCTGTATTCCCAGATCCCTCTGTTCAACTGCACTCTGCAGAGTCCTACCATTTACCCTGTACGTTCTACTTTGGTTTGTCCTTCCAAAGTGCAATACCTCACATTTATCTGCATTAAATTCCATTTACCATTTTTCAGCCCATTTTTCTAGTTGATCCAAATCCCTCTGCAAGCTTTGAAAACCTTCCTCACTGTCCACTACACCTCCAATCTTTGTGTCATCAGCAAATTTGCTGATCCAATTTACCACATCATCATCCAGATCATTGATATAGATGACAAACAACAACGGACCCAACACCGACCCCTGCGGCACTCCACTAGTCACAGGCCTCCACTCAGAGAAGCAACCCTCCACAACCACTCTCCGGCTACTTCCATTGAGCCAGTGTCTAATCCAATTTACAACCTCCCCATCTCTACCTACTGACTGAACCTTCCTAACTAACCTCCCATGAGGGACCTTATCAAAGGCCCTGCTAAAATCCAGGTAGACAATATCCACCGCCTTTCCATCATGCACTTTCCTGGTAACCTCCTCGAAAAACTCTAATAGATTGGTCAAACATGACCTACCACGCACAAAGCCACATTGACTCTCCCTAATAAGTCCCTGTCTATCGAAACATTTGTAGGTCCTAGTCCTTATCACACTTTCCAATAACTTGCCAATCACCGATGTCAAACTTACTGGCCTATAATTTCCCGGATTTCTTTTGGAACCTTTTTAAAGCAACGGAACAATATGAGCCACCCTCCAATCATTTGACACCTCCCCCATGAATATTGGCATTTTAAATATCCAACTAGGGAAGGGGGCTATACTGGACCTGGTATTGGGGAATGAGCCCGGCCAGATGGTCGATGTTTCAGTAGGGGAGCAGTTTGGGAACAGTGACCACAATTCAGAAAGCTTTAAGGCACTGATGGATAAAGATAAGTGTAGTTCTCAAGTGAAGGTGCTAAACTGGGGGAAGGCTAATTACAACAATGTTGGACAGGAACCGAAGAATGTAGATTGGGGGCAGATGTTTGAGGGCAAATCAACATCTGGCACATGGGAGGTTTTCAAGTATAAATTGATAGAGATTTACGACCGGCACATTTCTGTAAGGATGAAGGATAAATATGGCAAGTTTTGGGAACCTTGGATAACGAGAGATATTATGAGCCTAGTCAAAGAGAAAAAGGAAGCATTTGTCAAGGAGGAGGCTGGGAACACACGAAGCAAGTGTGGAATACAAGGAAAGTATGAAGAAACTTAAGCAAGGAGAACGGAGGGCTAAATGGGGTCAGGAAAACGCATTGGTCAGCAGGATTAAGGAAAATCTCAAGGCTTTTCATACATATATAAAGAGCAAGAGGGTAGCCAGGGAGAGGGTTGGCCCACTCAAGGACAAGGGAGGGAATCTATGCATGGAGCCAGAGGAAATGGGTGAGGTATTAAATGAGTATTTTGCGTCAGTATTCACCAAAGAGAAGGACTTGATGGATGATAAGTCTGGGAAAGGATGTGTAGATAGTTTGAGTCGTGTCGAGATCAAAAAGGTGGTGGTATTGGGTTCTTGAGAAACATTAAGGTAGACAAGTCCCCAGGGCCTGATGGGATATATCAAGAGAGGCAAAAGAGAAAACTGCTTGGGTCTTGAGAGAAATCTTTGTATCCTCACTGGCTACAGGGGAGATGATGTGGGTATGCCGGCGTTGGACTCTCCATTCACTTGACAAAGAGGGTAACCTCGAAAGCTTGTGAGAATATTATCAAATAAATCGGTTGGACTAAAACCTGGTGTTGTCAGACTTTTTACAGGGGAGATCCCAGAGGACTGGAGAATAGCCAATGTTGTTCTTTTGTTTAAGGGTAGCAAGAATAATCCAGGTAATTATAGCCAGTGAGCCTTACATCAGTGGTAGGGAAATTATTGGAGAGGATTCTTCGAGACAGGATTTATTCCCACTTGGAAGCAAGCGGATGTATTAGTGAGAGGCAACACGGTTTTGTGAAGAGGAGGTTGTGTCTCACTAACTTGATCAAGTTTTTCAAGGAACTGATGATGATTGAGGGTAGGGCAGTAGATGTTGTCTACATGAACTTCAGTAAGGCCTTTGACAAGGTCTCTCATGGCAGACTGGTGCAGAAGGTGAAGTTGCATGGGATCAGAAGTGAGCTGGATACAGAACTGGCTCGGTCAAAGGAGACAGAGGGTAGCAGTGGAAGGGTGTGTTTCTGAATGGAGGGCTATGACAAGTGGTTTTCCTCAGGGATCAGTGCTGGGATCTTTGCTGTTTGTAATATATATAAATGATTTGGAGGAAAATGTAACTGCATTGATTAGAAGTTTGCAGACAACAGAAAGGTTGGTGGGTTTGTGGATAGTGATGAGGACCATCAGAGAATACAGCAGGATATAGATCAGTTGCAGACTTGGGTGGAGAGATGGCAGATAGAATTTAATCCGAACAAATGTGAAGTAATGTATTGTGGAAGATCTAATACAGATAGGAAATGTACAGTAAATGGCAGAACCTTTCAGAGTATTGATAGGCAGAGGGATTTGGGTGTACAGGTACAGAGGTCACTGACAGTAGCAATGCAGGTGGAGAAGGTAACCAAGAAGGCATACAGCATGCTTGCCTTCACTGGCCCAGGTACTGAGTTTAAAAATTGGCAAGTCATGTTGCAGCTTTATAGAACCTTAGTCAGGTCGCACTTGGATTTGGAGGAAAATATAACTGCATTGATTAGAAGTTTGCAGACAACAGAAAGGTTGGTGGATTTGTGGATAGTGATGAGGACCATCAGAGAATACAGCAGGATATAGATCAGTTGCAGACTTGGGTTGTGTGGTGTTCAATTCTGGTCACCACACAACCAGAAGGACGTGGAGGCTTTGGAGAGGGTACAGAAAAGATTTACCAGGATGCTGTCTGGTATGGAGGGCATTAGCTATGAGGAGAGGTTGGAGAAACTTGGCTTGTTCTCTGGAATGACAAAGGTTGAGGGGAGACATGAATTCTTAATAGGCCGAAGGGCCTGTTTGTGCTGTAGTGTTCTATGTTTTTAGTGGCAATGCCTTTACCCATCATAATCCACTTGCCAGCCAATTAGCACTCTCTTTTCATGCAGTGTGAAGTTGCTGCTTCTTTTTGCATTGGTATCCTTGCGATTGTCCTGACGAGTACAAGACGTTGTACTTCGAAACAAGTTTTTTTTTAAAGCAATCCTAAGCAGTCACTATCCTACTAGGGATTGAGTTTAGGAGTCGGGAGGTAATGCTGCAACTTTACAGGACCCTCGTCAGGCCTCATTTGGAGTACTGTGCGCAGTTCTGGTCGCCTCACTATAGGAAAGACGTAGAAGCTATTGAAAGGGTGCAGAGGAGATTTACAAGGATGTTGCCTGGACTGGGAGGCATGCCTTATGAAGATAGGTTGAGGGAGCTGGGACTCTTTCCTGGAGAGGCGAAGGTTGAGAGGCGACCTGATAGAAGTTTATAAAATGTTGAGAGGAATAGATAGGGTGGACACTGAGGCTATTTCCCCGGGTTGAAATGGTCGCTACGAGAGGACACAGATTTAAGGTGCGGGAAGGGAAGTACAGAGGTGATGTTAGGGGTAAGTTTTTCACTCAGAGGGTGGTGAGTGAATGGAATCGGCTGCCGTCGTCGGTGGTGGAGGCGAACTCGCTGGGGTCTTTTAAAAGACTTCTGGATGAGTATATGGGGTTTAATGGGATTGGGGGTTATAGATAGGTCTATAGATTGGTGGGGTTGATGTGATTGGCGCAACTCGAGGGCCGAAGGGCCTGTTTGTGCTGTAATGTTCTATGTTCTAGTTAGTGGCTGCTCATGGCTGGGACAGATATAGTAAATGGAATTTTTAAAAATGTGTACGGAACACCCTCCTCAAGCACGTTAACTGATCTAAGGCAAGATGTGGATGAGTTAAATGTAGTGAGCGCCTTGGGATAAGATTCTATTGGAAATGCAAACTGTATAAAATTTAGCTCTAATCTTATGTGTGGTGTTCTGAGTTTAAAAAGGCTGAGCTGATTGAGGTGGAAGAAGATTTTACTACAGAACTGTACGACAACATTGGAATATTTTGGAAAACGTGCATAATGGTACAGAACGTACACTGCATTTAAAAATAAACCAGTTTAGGAAAGTCTACAGGCCATTTGGCCCAACCAGTCCTGCCAGATGGTAACAAGTTCAATATTCTTACCACTCCTTGGATGCAGTTCTTATCTTCTTGGTTTCTATACTTCTAATAGCAACCAGTGCTACACACAATACAGTGTGCTCTGACCAACATTAAACACAGCTTCAATGTAACTACACCTTTTCAGTTCAATCCCCCTGGGAGTAAAAGCTAGTGCATAATTTTTTTTGTGGCCATGATAATCTGTCACACGACTTTTAGTGATTGATGTATTTGCACTCAGAGATCCTCTAGTTTCTCTACAGAATCAAGACGTGCACCTTTCAAGTTTTAGGAGCAGCTGTGGCATACTCATTGGACGAATAATCCAGAGACCCAGGATGCTGCTTTGGGCACCCAGGTTTGAATCCCTGCACATGGTGCAATTTAATTTCAATAAAAGTGTAATGATGACCACGAAGCCATTATCGAAAAATCTTTCTCTGAAGTTGGGAGACTGGAATCTGTCAAGAGATAAGTTTCTTTCTTAGACATTCTGCTGTATGAGAGTGGATCTTTCTCAGAGTTGCTGTTTTGAAAACTGGATCTCTGTCCCGATGTGTTAAAAGGCTGAAAATACAGCAGCATGTGGGCATACTTGTTTTTGTGCTAATCAATTCTGAAGAAGGGTGTACGTCTATGGTGTATTGCTTTAAATTGGAAAAAGAGAAAGAAATTGGAAAAGTTGTTTAGGATTATACTTTGTCATGTCTGAGTATTTTAAATAGTATTTTAACTATGCTAACTCTATTATATTTTAACTGTGTTCTTATAGATTCGTGAAGGGGAAGTCGTGTTTAACGAATTTATTGGATTTCTATGACGATGTAACTAGTACAGTAGACAGAGGGGAACCGGTGGATGTGGTGTTTTTAGATTTCCAGAAGGAGTTTGATAAGGTGCCCCCCAAAAGGTTGCTGCAGAAGGTTAGGGTGCACGGAGTTGGGGGTAAAGTGTTAGCTCCGATTGAGGATTGGCTATCTAACAGGAAGCAGAGAGTTGGAATCAATGGGTGCTTTTCTGGTTGGCAGTTGGTGACTAGTGGAGTGCCACAGGGATCGGTGCTGGGGCCTCAACTGTTTACTATTTACACAGACGATCTGGAGGAGGGAGCTGAGTGTAGGGTAACAAAATTTGCTGATGACACGAAGATGAGTGGAAAAGCGAATTGTATGGAGGACCCGGAAAGTCTGCAGAGAGATCTGGATAGACTGAGTGAGTGGGCAAGGATCTGGCAGATGGAGTATAACGTTAGCAAATGTGAGGTTATTCACTTTAGTAGAAATAATAGGAGGGGGGATTATTATTTAAAGGGTGAAAAGCTGCAGCATGCTACGGTGCAGAGGGACCTGGGGGTCCTTGAGCATGAATCGCAAAAACCCAGTCTGCAGGTTATTAGGAAGGTGAATGGAATGTTGGCCTTTATAGCAAGGGGGATAGAATATAAAAGCAGGGAGGTCTTGCTGCAACTGTACAGGGTACTGGTTAGGCCGCAGCTGGAGAACTGTGCAATTTTGGTCTCCTTGAGAAAGGATATATTGGCCTTGGAGGGAGTGCAGAGAAGGTTCACTAGGCTGAGATCGGAGATGGGGGGGTTAGTTTATGAGGAGAGATTGAATAGATTGGGTCTGTACTCGTTAGAGTTTAGAAGGCTAAGGGGGGATCTTATAGAGGCTTACAAGATAATGAAGGGGCTCGATAGGATAGAGGTAAAGCGTATCTTTCCACTTAGAAAGGATAGCAGAACTAGAGGGCACAGCCTCAAAATAAGGGGGGGCCAGTTTAGATTGGAGTTGAAGAGGAACTTCTTCAAAGGGTGGTGAATCTCTGGAATTCTCTACCCGTTGAAGTGGTGGAGGCTACCTCGCTGAATATATTTAAGTCACAGGTAGATAATTTCCTTGTCCATCAGAAATCTAAGGGTAATGGGGAGAAAGCAGGAAAGTGGAACTGATCCACTTCAGATCAGCCATGATCTTATTGAATGGTGGGGCAGGCTCGAAGGGTTAGATGGCCTACTCCCGCTCCTATTTCTTATGTTCTTATATAAAGTTTTCATTTTGAGAAAAGCTTCCTAGTGGGACACTTGAATCAGACTTGGAGTGAAACACCCTTTGCTCACCCCAATGCCAAAATCAAATGTAAAACTTAGGGTCCAGGCTAACTGTTTAATATACCTTGAAGCTTCTGGTCTGGGCCACAAGAGGAAATATGAGGAAATGTTGGTAGGCTGAGTTAAAACAAATAGTAAAATGTTCTTCAAACATATTGAGGGTAAAATATTAGTGAAGGATAGAGTGGGGTCTACCAGGTACAAGCAGGATAAACTACTCACTGAAGCAGAGGGTATGGCAGAGATACTAAATGAGCGCTGTGCTTCTGTTTTTACCAATTAGACAATGTGATAATGGACCGGTTGAAAGTGTGAGCAGCTGAATAATAGTGATAGATAAAGGTAAAGTGCTAAAAGGACTGGCAGCACTCCAGGTAGAGAAGTCACCAGGCTCACATGGGATGCACCCTAGATTGCGGAGAGCGGTAAGGAAACAAATTGCAGAATCATTGACTGAAATTTTGCAGACATCTCTGAAAACAGTATTAGTCCCAGGATCATTGGAGGGTTGCAAATAAATCCCTGCAGTGCAGAGAGGGGCCATTTGGCCCATTGAGTCTGCATCAAACACAATCCCACCCAGGTCTATTCCTGTGACCCCTCATATTTACCCCAGTAATCCCACTGATACTAAGGTTAACTTAATATGGCCAATCTAATCTACATATCTTTGGACTATGGGAGGAACACAGGAAGAAGTCTCACAACACCAGGTTAAAGTCCAACCAGCTTATTTGATAGTAGTCCCACAAGCTTTCGGAACGCTGTTCCTTCGTCAGGTGACTGGAAAGTTCTGACCAGAGAAGGGCATATACAGGCACACACAGTTTATAGAATACTGATTAGAATGCAAGTCTTTACAGCTAACCTGCTATTCAAGTCTTAAAGGTGCAGACAATGTGAGGGGAGTTAGCATTATGCATAGGTTAGAGATGTATATTGTCTCCAGGTGAGATGTTGCAAGTTCAGGCAAGTCATGGGAGTTACAGATAGTGTGATATGAACCCAAGATCCCAGTTGAGGCCGTCCTCATGCGTGTGGAACATGGCTATCAGTTTCTGCTCAGCGACTCTACACTGTCGTTGTTGTGAAGGCTGCCTTGGAGAATGCTTACCCGAAGATCAGAGGCCTCATGTCCGTGACCAACAGGAAGAGAAGTCTTGCCTGGTGACTGTCGAGCGATGTTCATTCATCCGTTGTCGTGGCGTCTGCATGGTCTCCCCAATGTACCATGCTTCGGGACATCCTTTCCTGCAGCGTATCAGGTAGACAACATTGGCTGAGTTACAAGAGTACGTACTGTGTATCCAGTGGATGGTGTTCTCACGTGAGATGATGGCATCCATGTCAATGACCCAGCATGTCTTGCAGAGGTTGCTGTGGCAGGGTTGTGTGGTGTTGTGGTCACTGTTCTCCTGAAGGCTGGGTAGTTTGCTGCGAACAATGGTCTGTTTGAGGTTGTGTGATTGTTTGAAAGCAAGAAGTGGGGATGGCCCTGGCGAGATGACATGTTGAAGGCTTCAGAGAAGATGTTGTATCTTCTGCGCTCCGGGGAAGCACTGGATGACGAAGGGTACTCTGTCCACCATGTCCCGTGTTTGTCTTCTGAGGTCGGTGTGGTTTTTCGCTGTGGCGTGTCAGAACTGTCAATCGATGAGTCGAGCGCCATATCCTGTTCTTATAAGGGCATCTTTCAGAGTCTGGAGGTGTCTGTTGCGATCCTCCTCCTCTGAGCAGATCCTGTGTATACAGAGAGTTTGTCTGTAGGGGATGGCTTCTTTAACATGTTTAGGGTGGAAGCTGGAGAAGTGGAGCATCATGAGATTATCCATGGGCTTGCAGTACATTGAGGTGATGAGGTGACCATCCTTGATGGAGTTGCGTGTGTCCATGAATGCAACTGATTCCAGAGAGTAGTCCATGGTGAGTCTGATGGTGGGATGGAACTTGTTGATGTCATCATATAGTTGTTTCAGTGATTGTTCACAATGAGTCCAAAGGAGGAAAATGTCATCAATGTATCCAGTGTATGGTATCGGTTGAAGGTCCTGTGCGGTGAAAAAGTCTTATTCGAGCCTGTGCATGAAGACATTGGCATATTGAGGTGTGAATTTGGTCCCCACAGCTGTTTCGTGTGTCTGGATGAAGAACTGGTTGTTGAAGGTGAAGACATCGTGGTCCAGGGTGAAGTAGATGAGTTGTAAAATTGCATCTGGAAATGCCGACAACTGCCAATTGAGTACTGAGGCAGTTGCAGCAATGCCATCATCATGGGGGATGTTGGTGTAGAGCGCCAAGACATCCATTGGTGACAAGGAGTTTCCCTAGTTCAACTGCTCCGTGTGTGCTAAGTTTCTGCAGGAAGTCCATAGTGTCACAACAAAAGCTGGGGGTTCTTTGTACAACGTGTTTCAGGATGCCCTCGACATAGCCGGAGGGGTTCTTGCACAGGGTCCCATTGCTCAATATGATGGGACGGCCAAGTGCGTTAGCCTGGTGTAGAGGCAGTAGAGATCTCCAATGCGGGGAGTACGTGGAATGAGAGCACGGAGGGTGCTCTGAAGGTCCGGATCAAAGGTCTTGATCAGAGTGTTAGTTGACGGGTGTGTTCTTTGGTCGGATCTGTGGGTAATTGTCTGTAGTTGTTTAGTTGTTGGTACATTTCTTTGCAGTAATCCGTTCTGTTCAATATGACGATGGTCCCTCCTTTGTCTGCTGGTTTGATGACAATGTTGTGGTTTGTCTTGAGAGCGTGGATGGCGTTGCGTTGTGCTTGGGTGATGTTCGGGGTTGTCTTGTGAGTGCGGCTGATGAATCTGGTGTTGACACACCTCCTGATGGTTTGGGCATACAAGTCCAGTCAAGGGCAGCGGCCTTCCGGAGGAGTCCAATTTGACTCTTTTCTCTTTGGTCGCTGCACTGCGGATCTCTGTCAGCTGTTCCTGTTCATTGGCTGTCTCATTGTGTTTGCTGTTAGCCTCTTAGGGTTTGTGGAATTCCCACAGCCTCATTCCCCCCTATGAATTCCTGTGTGTCCGCTGCGAGCCTGATGGGGTCCATTTTGGTGGTGGGGCAGAAATTGAGCCCTCGGCTGAGAACTTCAATTTCATTTGGTTTGAAGTGTGTAGTCTGGCAAGTTAACAATGGACTTCCCTGCGGTGGTACTGTTTTCTACTGTGGTGCTGGGAGAGGCTTGGTTGCTGCTGGTGATGCTGAGTTTTTCAAGTTTCCTGTTCTTGGTGTGCATATAGATGGTGTAGTTCCTTTTTCTCATCTGCTTGGTAGTGTTTTGCAGCTGGTCTGCGTCCTGAGCGCAAGTTGAGAACATGAACTCTATCTTGGTTTCCAGGTTGCAGCATCTGCTGTAGAGCTGGTGTATGAGGTGGTTGAGGAGTGAGAGAGGTGCAACTGCAAAGTCTCTCAGCGTAGTCCGTGTTATAGGTTGACCTGAGTGGTTTTGTGATCTGTAGTCCTTTTGGTATCTCGTTTGCTTTTTTTTCCCACCCTAAACACATTGAAGAAGCCATCCCCTACAGATAAGCCCTCCTTATATACAGGACCTGCTCAGGAGGATCGCAACAGACACCTCCAGACGCTGAAAGATGCCCTCATAAGAACAGGATATGGCGCTTAACTCATCGATTGACAGTTCCAATGTGCTGCAGCGAAAAACCGCACCAACCTCCTCAGAAGACAAACATGGGACACAGTGGACAGAGTATCCTTCGTCATGCAGTAATTCCCTGGACTCTTCAACATATTATTGAAGAAGACGAACATAGAACACTACAGCACAAACAGGTCCTTCGGCCCACAAGTTGCGCCGATCATATCCATACCCACCAGGCCTATCTAGAACTCTCAATCCCATTAGATCCCATGTACTCATCCAGAAGTCTTTTAAAAGACCCCAGCGAGTTCACCTCTACCAACACCGACGGCGGCCGATTCCACTCACTCACCACCCTGAGTGAGCACAACCTCAAACAGACCGTTGCCCGCAGCAAACTACCCAGCCTTCAGGAGAACAGTGACCACGACACCACACAACCCTGCCACAGCAAATCTGAGACACGTGCTGGGTCATCAGCATGGATGCCATCATCTCACGTGAGAACACCATCCACCACGTACACAGCAAATACTCTTGCAACTCGGCCAAGGTTGTCTACCTGATACGCTGCAGGAAAGGATGTCCCAACGCATGGTACACTGGGATGGCCACGCAGACGCTACAAGAACGGATAAATGAACGTTGCTCGACAATCACCAGGCAAGACTGTTCTCTTCCTTTCAGTGAGCACTTCAGCGGTCACGCGCATTTGGCCTCTGATCTTCAGGTAAGCGTTCTCCAAGGCAGCATTCACAACACACGACAGCGCAGAGTCACTGAGCAGAGACTGATAGCCAAGTTCAGCACACGAGGACGGCCTCAACTGGGATCTTGGGCTCATGTTGCACTGTTACCCCCGTGATTTGCCTGAACTTGCAAAATCTCACTTACTGTCCTGTCTGGGAACAATACACATCTCTTTAACCTGTGCTTAATGCTATCCCCACTCACATTGTCTGCACCTTGAATAGCAGATTAGCTGTAAAGACTTGCATTCTAATCAGTACCCTGTAAACTGTGTGTGACTTTATATGCCCTTCTCTGATTAGAACTTTCCACTCACCTGATGAAGGAACAGCGTTTCTGAAAGCTTGGGGGTTTACTATCAAAATAAGCCTGTTGACTGGAACCTGGTGGTGTGAGATTTCTTACTGTGTTTACCCCAGTCCAACACCAGCATCTCCATATCATGACTACTGGAGGAAACCAGAGCACCCGAAGGAAAAACACAGACACGGGGTGAATGTGCAAACTCCATAGACAGTGACCCGAGGTTGGAACTGAACCAAGGTCCCTAGCACTGTGAAGTAGCAGTGCTAACTGCCGTGCCGCCATTGTTTAAGGGGCAAAGAATAACCCAGGAAACTGCAGATCTGTCAGCTTGACATCAATAGTGGGAAAACTGATGGAGGCCATAATACCAGATAAGGTAAATATATAGAGAAAAATAATTAATTCTCGTCAACATAGCTTTAAGGGCAGGTCATGTCTGACAAACTTAATTGCGTTCTTTGATGAGATGACACAGCCAGTGAATAGAACATAGAACACTACAGCACAAACAGGCCCTTCGGCCCACGAGTTGCGCCGATCACATTAACACCTAACAACCTACAGACCTATCTATAACCCTCAATCTCATTAAACTCCATATACTCATCCAGAAGTCTTTTAAAAGACCCCAGCGAGTTCGCCTCCACCACCACTGACGGCAGCCGATTCCATTCACTCACCACCCTCTGAGTGAAAAACTTACCCCTAACATCACTTCTGTACTTTCCTCCCCGCACCTTAAATCTGTGTCCTCTCGTAGCGACCATTTCAACCCGGGAAATAGCCTCTGAGAGTCCACCCTATCTATTCCTCTCAACATTTTGTAAACTTCTATCAGGTCGCCTCTCAACCTTCGTCTCTCCAGGGAAAAGAGTCCCAGCTTCCTCAACCTAACTTCATAAGACATGCCTCCCAGTCCAGGCAACATCCTTGTAAATCTCCTCTGTACCCTCTCAATAGCTTCTACATCTTTCCTATAGTGAGGCGACCAGAACTGCACACAATACTCTAAATGAGGCCTGACAAGGGTCTTATAAAGTTGCAGCATTACCTCCCGACTCCTAAACTCAATCCCTCGATTTATGAAGGCCAATACACCATACGCCTTCTTGACCACCTCCTCCACCTGCGAGGCCGATTTAAGAGTCCTGTGGACCCGGACCCCTAGATCCTTCTGCTCTTCAACACTACTCAGACTCCTGCCCTTGATAGTGTACTCGTTCATCCTGTTGGTTCTGCCAAAATGGACGACTACGCATTTATCCGAGTTGAAGTCCATCTGCCACTTCACCGCCCAGTCCTGCATCCTATCTATGTCCTGCTGCAACTTTTGCCATCCTTCCAGACTATCCACAACACCACCGACCTTCGTGTCATCAGCGAACTTGCTAACCCATCCCTCCACTTCCTTATCCAGATCATTTATGAAAATGACAAACAACAAGGGTCCCAGAACAGATCCTTGAGGCACTCCGCTGGTAACTGACCTCCATTCAGAAAAAGCCCCATCCACAACTACTCTCTGCCTTCTGCAGGCAAGCCAGTTCTGGATCCACAAGGCCAAAGGCCCTTGGATCCCATGCCCTCTCACCTTCTCAAGAAGTCTTGCATGGGGGACCTTATCAAACGCCTTGCTGAAATCCATGTACACTACGTCCACGGCACTTCCTTCGTCAATGTGTTCAGTCACATTATCGAAGAACTCAACTAGGCTTGTAAGGCACGACCTGCCCATGACAAATCCATGCTGACTATTCCTGATCATGTCAAACCTCTCCAAATGCTCGTAAATCTTGTCCCTCAGAAGCCTCTCCATCAGCTTACCAACCACTGAGGTCAGACTCACCGGGCGGTAATTTCCCGGGCTATCTCTGTTCCCTTTCTTGAAAATAGGAACTACATCCGCAATCCTCCGGAACCTCTCCAGTCTCCATTGACGACGCAAAGATCATCGTCAGGGGCTCCGCAATCTCTTCCCTCGCCTCCCACAGTATCCTGGGGTACATCCCATCTGGTCCAGGCAACTTATCTACCTTGATAGAATTCAAAAGTTCCAACACATCCTCCTCCTTAATATTCACGTATTCAATCTTTTCCATCTGCTGCAAATCCATAACAAAATCTCCCGGATCAGCTTCCACTGTGAATACTGAGGCGAAGTACTCGTTAAACACCTCTGCCATTTCTTCTGGTTCCACACAAACCTTTCCCCCCTCACCTTTTATAGGTCCTATCCCTTCTCTTATCCTTTTACCTTTCACATATTTATAGAAGGCCTTGGGATTCTCCTTAATCTTACCCGCCAAGGTCTTCTCATGACCCCTTCTGGCTCTCCTAATTTCACTTTTAAGTTCCTTCCTACAGTCCTTATACTCCTCAAGATCTTTAACCTCTCCTAATTCCCTGAACCTCTTATACACCTTCCCTTTCCTCCTGACTAGGTTCAACACAGCCTTTGTGCACCATGGTTCCCGCGACCTACCAAAACCCCCTTGTCTCATCGGAACGTTGTCATTCAGAGCTCCAAACACACATTCCTTGAATATCCGCCACCTTCCTTCGGTACTTTTCCCTAAGAGCGCCTCCTTCCAGTTTATTTGTCCAAGTAAGAATGGGAGAACACCGTGGGTGTTGTATATTTGGACTTTCAGAAAACATTTGATACAGTGCCAGAAGGCAGTTTGGTTAACAAATTAGAAATGCTGAGGTTGATGGGTCCTTGGCAGTCTGGATTAGAAGTTGGGCAAGAGATAGGAAACAGAAGGCAGGTAGAGATGGACATTTCAGACTGGAGATGAGTTGAAAGTGGTTTTCCCCATGGACAGTGTTGGGACCCTTGCTTTTTCTGATTTATGTAATTAAATTGGAGATGACTTTTGAGGACAAAATCTCTGAATTTGCAGATGATAGTAAGCTAGGGAGAATAGCGAATTGAAGATGATGCTGAGCATTCAAAAGGGACATCGACAAGTTCACCAAGTGGCCAGACACCAGGCAGATGAATTTCAATGCAGCAAAATGTGGAATAATTATTTCTCGCATTGAAATAATTGATCATTGTTTCCAGGGGAGCAGCTGAAGTGGTGATTCAGTAAAGAGAGCTGTAGGTAAGAGGGATTTTTTACCTTATTTGGAGTTTTTTTTCCCCCTAAGCCGGGAGTGTAAAACCGGAAGTGGGACCCAGTGAAACCTGGGAAGGGTTTTTGTCCCCCCAATAAATTTGAACATAGAACATTACAGCGCAGAACAGGCCCTTCGGCCCACGATGTTGCGCCGACCAGTTACAAAACAATGACCCACTAGCCTAAACCAATCCCTTTTCGTCCATAAAACTATCCACAGATCTCTTAAACGCCCCCAAACTAGGTGCATTTACAACTGCAGCTGGCAGGGCATTCCAGTCCCTCACCACCCTCTGGGTAAAGAACCTACCCCTGACATCAGTCCTATAACTACCCCCCCTTAATTTAAAATCGTGCCCCCTCGTGCTAGCTTTCTCCATCCTAGGAAAAAGGCTATCACTATCTACCCTGTCTAAACCTCTAATCATTTTATATGTTTCAATGAGGTCCCCTCTTAGCCGCCTTCTTTCCAGCGAAATCAACCCCAAATTTCTCAGTCTCTCCTCATAGGATCTCCCCTCCATACCAGGCAACATCCTGGTAAACCTCCTCTGCACCCTCTCCAAAGCCTCCACATCCTTCCTGTAATGTGGGGACCAGAACTGCACACAAAACTCCAAGTGCGGCCACACTAGAGTTGTGTACAGTTGCATCATGACGCTGCGACTCCTAAATTCAATCCCCCTACCAATAAACGCCAAGACACCGTATGCCTTCTTAACAACCTTACCTACTTGATTCCCAACTTTCCGGGATCTATGTACACATACACCTAGATCCCTCTGCTCCTCCACACTATTCAAAGTCCTCCTGTTAGCCCTATACTCAACACATCTGTTATTCCTACCGAAATGAATTACCTCACACTTCTCCACATTAAACTCCATCTGCCACCTCGCAGCCCAGCTCTGCAACCTTTCTAAGTCACCCTGCAAACTATGACACCCTTCCTCACAATCTACCACACCTCCGACTTTGGTGTCATCAGCAAACTTACTAATCCACCCAACTATACCCTCATCCAGATCATTAATAAAAATTACAAACAGCAGTGGCCCCAAAACAGATCCCTGAGGCACACTACTCGTAACTGAACTCCATGACGAATATTTACCATCAACCACCACCCTCTGTCTCCTATCTGCTAGCCAATTCCTGATCCAATTACCTAGATCACCCCCAATCCCATACATCTGCATTTTCTGCAGAAGCCTACCATGGTGAACCTTATCAAATGCCTTGCTAAAATCCATATACACCACATCAACTGCCTTATCCCTATCCACCTCTTTGGTCACTTTCTCAAAGAACTCGATAACGTTAGTAAGGCACGACCTACCCGCTACAAAACCATGCTGACTGTCTCTAATCAACTCATTACTCTCCAAATAACTATAAATCCTGTCTCTAATAATCCTTTCCAAAACCTTACCCACCACAGAAGTAAGACTCACCGGTCTATAATTCCCAGGGAAGTCTCTTCTCCCCTTCTTAAACAATGGGACAACATTTGCTGTCCTCCAATCTTCCGGTAATATACCAGAGACCAACGACGACCTGAAGATCAGAGCCAGAGGCTTCGCAATCACCTCTCTTGCCTCCCAAAGAATCCTAGGGTAAATCCCATCCGGACCAGGGGACTTATCTATTTTCAAACCCTCTAAAATATCCAGCACATCCCCCGTATCAACTGCAATACTATCTATTTTACACCCCTGCACCCCAGTGTCCTCCTCAGCTACATTCATGTCCCCTTGCATGAACACCGAAGAGAAATATTGGTTCAACGCCTCTCCAATCTCCTCCGGTTCCACACACAACTTCCCTCTACTGTCTGTAACTGGCCCTAATCTTGCCCTAACCAACCTTCTGTTCTTGACATACCTGTAAAACGCCTTAGGGTTCTCCTTAATCCTATCAGCCAAAGTCATCTCATGTCCTCTTTTAGCCCTTCTTAACTCCCTCTTCAACTCCCTCCTAGCCAATCTAAAACTTTCTAATGCACTACCTGAGCCCTCAAGCCTCATCCGAACATAAGCCTCCTTTTTCTTCCTAACCAACGAATCAACTTTTATAGTGCACCACGGTTCCCTGGGCCTACCAAATCCTCCTTGCCTGACAGGGATATACCTATCACAGACCCGCAATAGCTGCTCCTTGAAAAATCTCCACATCTCGGATGTTCCCAGTCCCTGTAATCTCCTAGTCCAACCAATGCTTCCTAATTCTCTCCTAATAGCCTCATAATTACCCTTCCCCCAGCTGATTCTACTGACCCGAGGTTCATGCCTATCCCTTTCCATCACTAAGGTGAACGTAATCGAATTATGGTCACTATCACCAAAATGCACACCAACTTCCAAGTCTAGCACCTGGTCTGGCTCATTACCCAGCACCAAATCCAATATAGCCTCACCTCTAGTCAGCCTATCTACACACTGAGTCATAAAACCTTCCTGCACACTTTGAACAAAAACTGACCCCTCGAACGAGCTAGAGCTATAGCAATTCCAATCAACATGAGTAAAGTTAAAGTCCCCCATAACAATTACCCTATTACTTTCACTCCTAACAAGGATCGTCTCCGCAATCCTTTCCTCAACCTCTCTAGAACTTTTTGGAGGTCTATAAAAGACTCCCAACAGGGTGACCTCTCCTCTCCTATTTCTAATCTCCGCCCATACTACCTCAACAGACAAGTCCTCATCAAAGTTCCTCTCTGACACTGAGATACAGTCCTTGACCAATAATGCTTCCCCACCCCCTCTTCTACCTCCTTCTCTACTCCGACTAAAGCATTTGTACCCCGGGACCTGCAACATCCATTCCTGACCCTGCTCTGTCCAAGTCTCAACATGGAGGAAACCAGAGACTCTGCACTTCCAGAGTCTCCCACCCTACCCCCTCATCTAACCTAAAAAAAGACTTGGCGTGAGAGCAGGTAAGCTTTCTTTTTTTTCTTTCTTTTCGCTTATTCTTCAAACCTAAGGGGATGAGGGAATATCAGGCTCATTGTTCAACCGGAGCAAAGAAGAGAGGGAGTAATTTGTGGCAGGAGTGCTGAGAGTAAGAGATTTGTTATTTTTTAACCTTTAGAACCATAGAAAATTACAGCTCAGAAACAGGCCCCTTGCCCTTCTTGTCTGTGCCGAACCATTTTTTACCTAGTCCCACTGACCTGCACTTGGACCATATCCCTCCACACTCCTCTCATCCATGAACCCATCCAAGTTTTTCTTAATGTTAAGCATTTACCACTTTATCCGGCAGCTCATTCCACACTTCCACCACTCTCTGTGTGAAGAATCTGCCCCCCCGCCACCACCCTAATATTCGCTTTAAACTTTTCTCCTTTCACCCTTAACCCATGCCCTCTGTTCTGAATTGTGGTCACTGTTCCCGAATTGCTCCTCTATTGAAACACTGACCACCTGGTCGGGCTCATTCCTCAATACCAGATCCTGCATGGTCCCTTCCCTCGTTGGATTATCTACATACTGTTTGAGGAACCCCTCCTAAATGCTCATTACAAACTCTGCCCCATTCACACCCCTAGCACTGTGAATCCCAGTCAATATAGAAATTAAAATCTACCACCACAACAACCCTGTTACTTCTACACCTTGCCAAAAACTACCTCCACATCTGTTCCTCAATCTCCCGCTGGCAGTTAGAACATAGAACATTACAGCGCAGAACAGGCCCTTCGGCCCATGATGTTGTGCCGACCAGTTACAAAACAATGACCCACTAACCTAAACCAATCCCATTTCGTCCATAAACCTATCCACAGATCTCTTAAACGCCCCCAAACTCGGCGCATTTACAACTGCAGCAGGCAGGGCATTCCAATCCCTCACCACCCTCTGGGTAAAGAACCTACCCCTGACATCCGTCCTATAACTACCCCCCCTTAATTTAAAGACATGTCCCCTCGTGCTAGATTTCTCCATCAGAGGAAAAAGGCTATCACTATCCATCCTATCTAAGCCTCTAATCATCTTATATGTTTCAATAAGATCCCCTCTTAGCCGCCTTCTTTCCAGCAAAAACAACCTCAAATCCCTCAGTCTCTCCTCATAGGACCTCCCCTCCATACCAGGCAACATCCTGGTAAACCTCCTCTGCACCCTCTCCAAAGCCTCCACATCCTTCCTGTAATGTGGGGACCAGAACTGCACACAGTACTCCACCCACAGTACTTGGGTTGCCTATAGTAAACCCCCAACACTGGGGCTCCCACAACTCTCGCAGAGATTTTTTCTAGACTGCGCAGGTGCCTGAAGTCAGCCAATTGTGTGTGAGATTTAAAAAGCAGGTCACACTATACAACGGGCAGCGTCAGTAGCGGGCAGTGGAGTGAGCAGGTAGCAGATTGACAGCTCAACGGGCTAACGCGGAAACGGGCGAGGCAGGGCAGGTTTAGTTCTTAGTTTATTTTCCTGTGGAATTTGAAGAAAAGGGGAATTATGAGTGTGAGGCCAGTTTGTTGTTCTCAGTGTCAGGTGCGGGAGGTCCTGGAGTCTCCTGGCCTTCCAGACGTCCATATCAGTGCCGGGTGCATTGAGCTGCGGCTCCTAAGGGACCACATTAGGGAGCAGGAGCTGCAGCTTGAGGACCTTCATCTGGTCAGGGAGAATGAGTTACAGGCAAGTGGTCACGCCAGGGCCATGGGAGGCAAGCAAGTGGGTCACGATTAGGAAGGGGAAAGGACAGGTACTGGAGAGTACCCCACTGGATGTGCCCCTTAACTAAAAGTACTCCTGTTTGAGTACTTGGGGGGGGGACAGCCTACCTGGTGGAAGCAGCAGTGGCCGTGCCCCCGGCGTGGAGTTCGGCCCTGTAGCTCAGAAGGGTAAGGAAAGGAGGAGGAAAGCAGTAGTGATGGGGACTCTACAGTGAGGAGGTCAGACAGGCAATTCTGTGGACGCAGTCAAGAAACTCGGATAGTAGTTTGCCTCTCTGGAGCCAGGATTCGGGATGTTTCTGATCACAGATCGACACAAATGGATATGATCTGGTGGCCATTACAGAGACGTGGCTGCAAGGTGACAGGGACTGGGAGATGAATGTACAGGGCTATCAAGTGTTTAGGAAGGATAGGCGGGAGGGAAAAGGGGGGGGGGGGCGTAGCTCTGCTGATTAAGGATAGCATCACGGTGGTAGCAAGGGATGATATCGGAGCCAAGGAGCAGAACATGGAATCGTTGTGGGTAGAGATTAGGAACAGCAAAGGGAGGAAGACGCTAGTGGGTGTCGTCTATAGGCCCCCGAATAATGATCTGGAGGTGGGGCGGGCTGTTAACGCGCAAATAAGTGCGGCGTGCAGGAATGGGATGGCCGTAGTTATGGGGGATTTCAATCTGCATATTGATTGATCGACCCATGTTGGATACGGTGGGCTCGAGGAGGAGTTCTTGGAATGCTGCCGGGATAATTTCCTTGAACAGTGTGTGTTGGAGCCGACGAGGGAGCGAGCTATCTTGGATCTGGTGCTATGTAATGAGGCGGGTAGAATTAGGGACCTTGAGGTGAAGGATCCTCTTGGAGAGAGTGATCATTGTATGATAGAGTTTCTGGTGCAGATGGAGGAGGAGAAAGTGGGTTCCCGGACACACATCCTTTGTTTGAATAGAGGGGAGTATGGTAGGATGAGAGAAGAATTGGCGAATATGGACTGGGGGAGTGCATTGGAGGGAGGGTCTGCTGAGGAGCAGTGGAGGATCTTTAAGGAGATCTTTCTTGGTGCTCAGCAGAAATTTATTCCAATGGTCAAAAAGGACTGTAGGAGGAGAGGTAATAAGCCGTGGATAACGAAGGAGGTGAAGGAAAGTGTTAAATTAAAAGCGGAGGCATTTAGAGTAGTGAAGAGGAGTGGGCGAGAAGAGGATTGGGAGAGGTTTAAATGTCAACAAAGATTGACAAAGAAGTTGATAAAGGAGGGTAGGAGAAGCTATGAAGCTGGGCTAGCGCTTAATATAAAAAAGGATAGCAAGAGTTTTTATAAATATATAAAAAGGAAGAGGCTGGCTAGGGTGAACGTTGGTCCTTTAGAGGATGAGAAAGGGGACCTAGTGGTAGGGGATGGGGATACGGCTCAGGTATTGAATAACTTTTTTGTTTCCGGCTTCACAGAGGAGGACGTGAATAATTTGCCGGGTGTTAGCGATGGAAAGGTGGTAGGACTGGAGGGTCTTAATGACATTACTGTTACTAGAGAGGCGGTGCTCAACTGGAGGGGCTGATTGTGGACAAGTCCCCAGGACCGGATGGAATGCACCCGAGAGTTCTGAAAGAAATGGCAGAGGTTATAGTGGATGCATTGGTGGTTATTTTCCAGACGTCGCTGGATTCTGGGGAAGTGCCGGAAGATTGGAAAATGGCTAATGTTACGCCGTTGTTTAAGAAGGGTGCCAGGCAAAAGGCAGGGAATTATAGGCCGGTTAGTTTAACGTCTGTGGTAGGTAAAATGTTAGAATCCGTCATTAAAGAGGAAATTGCGAGGCATCTTGAAGGGAATTGCTTGATAGAGCAGACGCAGCACGGTTTCATTAAAGGGAACTCGTGTCTGACAAATTTACTGGAGTTCTATGAGGATGTGTCTAGGGCGGTGGATAGAGGAGAGCCGGTGGATGTGGTCTTTCTGGATTTTCAGAAGGCGTTTGACAAAGTACCTTATAAGAGGTTATTGCAGAAGGTCAGGGAACTTGGAGTTGGGGGTAGGGTGTTAGCGTGGATAGAGGATTGGTTGTCAAATAGGAGGCAGAGAGTGGGGGTCAATGGGTGCTATTCGGATTGGCGGATGGTGACTAGTGGGGTGCCCCAGGGGTCGGTGCTGGGGCCTCAGCTTTTTACTATTTATATAGATGATCTGGAGGAGGGAACCAAGTGTAGGGTGTCGAAATTTGCGGAAGACACCAAGATTGGGGGAACAGCAAATTGTGCGGAGGGTGTGGAGAGTCTGCAGAAGGATCTAGATAGGCTGGGCGAATGGGCCAGGAAATGGCAAATGGAATTTAATGTTGGCAAGTGTGAGGTGGTCCACTTTGGAAGGAAGAATGGTAGGAAGGACTATTACTTACGTGGTGAAAAACTGCAGCAGGCGATGGTGCAGAGGGACCTCGGGGTCCTTGTGCATGAGTCGCAAAAACCCAGCTTGCAGGTGCAGCAGGTGGTCAGGAAGGCGAATGGGATGCTGGCCTTCGTAGCGAAGAGGATTGAATATAAAAGTAGGGAGGTCCTGCTGCAGCTGTATAGGGCATTGGTGAGGCCGCAGCTGGAGTACTGTGTGCAGTTTTGGGCGCCGCACCTGCGCAAAGATATTTTGGCCTGGGAGGGAGTGCAGAGGAGGTTTACTAGGCTGATACCGGAGTTGAGGGGGTTGAGCTATGAGGAGAGGCTGAATAAACTAGGCTTGTACTCGTTGGAGTTTAGAAGAATGAGGGGAGATCTCATTGAGACGTATAAGATGATGAATGGGATGGATAGGATAGAGGTGGAGAGATTCTTCCCGTTCAAAAAAGACAGTAGGACTAGAGGGCACAGCCTCAAGATAAAGGGGGGGCGTTTTAGAACGGAGTTGAGGAGGAACTTCTTCACTCGAAGGGTGGTGAATCTCTGGAATTCTCTACCCGTTGAAGTGGTGGAGGCTGCCTCGCTAAATATTTTCAAGAAGCGGGTTGATGTGTTTTTGATAAGAGAGGGGATTAAGGGTTATGGGGAGAGGGCCGGAATGTGAAACTGAGCCACGACAGATCAGCCATGATCTTATTGAATGGCGGGGCAGGCTCAAAGGGCCAGATGGCCTACTCCTGCTCTATTTCTTATGTTCTTATGTACATCCAAGATATCCTGAAGTGGGAAGAAGATCCAGAAGTCGTAGTACATATTGGTTCCACTGACATAGGTAGGAAAAGGGAAGGGGTCATGAAAAGAGAATATAGGGAGTTGGGTAGAGAGTTAAGAAGGAGGAATGCAAAAGTAGTAATCCCGGGATTGCTGCCTGTGCTACGAGAAAGAGAGAGTAGGAATGGAATGAGGTGGAGGATAAATGTGCAGCTGAGGGATTGGAGCAGGGGGCAGGGATTCAGGTTCCTGGATCATTGGGATCTCTTTTGGGGCAGGTATGACAGGGGGACCAATATCCTGGTGCGGAGGTTTGCTAAGGCTACTGGGAGAGTTTCAACGAGAATGGCTGGGGGGTGGGAATCAAATTGACATGATTGGGAGAGAGGAGGTTCGCTCACAAATAGAGAAAGCTTATTGACAGTGTGAGAGGGAGGATAGGCAGGTGATGGAGAAGGGGAGCGCTTAGAACAAAGGTTTGAGATGTGACTGAAAACCTTGGGCATGTAGATATTAAGAAAGAGGGCTTGTTGGAGCTTTTGAAAAGCATCAAGAAAGATAAGACACCAGAACCAGATGGAACGTACCCCAGGCTACTGTGGGAGGCGAGGGAGGAGATTGCTGAGCCTCTAGCGATAATCTTTGCATCATCAATGGCAAGGAGTGTTGTGAACAAAGTGGATGAGCTTAGAGCGTGGATCGCTACTTGGAAATGTGATGTGGTGGCCATTACGGAGACTTGGATGATTCAGGGACAGGGCTGGATACTTCAAATGCCGAGTTTCAGATGTTTCAGGAGGGACAGGGAGGCAAAGAGGTAGGGGAGTGGCACTGTTAATTAAAGGTGTGTCATGGCTGCAGAAAAGATGGATGCCATGGAGGGATTATCTATGGGGAGTCTGTGGGTGGAGGTTAGGAACAGGAAGTGGTCAATAACTTTTCTGGGTGTTTTCTATAGGCCGCCCAATGTAATAATGAGAGTTGTTGTGATGGGAGATTTTAATTTCCCAAATATCGTTTGGAATCTCCCTAGGGTAAGAGGTTTAGATGGGGAGGAGTTTGTTAGGTGTGTTCAGGAGGGTTTTTTGACACATTATGTGGATAAGCCTACAAGAGGAGAGGCTGTACTTGATTTGGTATTGGGAAATGAACCTGGACAAGTGTCAGATCTCCCAGTGGGAGAGCATTTTGGGGATAGTGATCATAATTTTATCTCCTTTACAACAGCATTGGAGAGAAATAGGATCAGAGGAGTTAGAAAAGTGTTTAATTGGAGTAAGGGGAATTATTAGGCTATCAGGCAGGAAATTGGAAAGAGGTTTTCTCAGGGGAATGTATGGAAAAAATGTGGCAAATTTTCAGGGAATATTTGTCTGGAGTTCTGCATAGCAACGTTCCAATGAGACAGGGAAGTTATGGTAGGTTACAGGAACCGTGGCATACAAAGGCTGTAATAAATCTTGTCAAGAAGAAAACTAAGGCTTACAAAACATTCAGGGAGCTAGGTAATGTTAGAGATCTAAAAGAGTATGCAGCTAATAGGAAGGATCTTAAGGAGGAAATTAGGAGAGCCAGAAGGGGTCATGAGAAAGTCTTGGCAGGCAGGATTAAGGAAAACCCCTCGGCATTCTACAAGAGGATAAGACGTGAAAGAATAGGACCTATCAAGTGTGATGGTGGACCCTGTGGACCCGGACCCCGAGATCCTTCTGCTCTTCAGACTTGTAGCGGACTGAAAAGCTTGAGCATGTAGATATTTAGAAAGAAGATGTGTTGACGCTTTTGAAAAGCACCAAGTTAGGTAAGTCACCGGGACCGGATAGGATGTACCCCAGGCTACTGTGGGAGGCGAGAGAGGAGATTGCCGAGCCTCTGAACTTTGCATCATCAATGGAGACGGGAGAGGTTCCAGAGGATTGTGGATGTGGTTCCTTTATTCAAGAAAGGGAGTAGAGATAGCCTGGAAATTATAGACCAGTGAGTCTAACCTCAGTGGTTGGTAAGTTGATGGAGAAGATCCTGACAGGCAGGATTTATGAACATTTGAAGAGGTATAATATGATTAAGAATAGTCAGCATAGTTTTGTCAAAGGCAGATCGTGCCTTTTGAGCCTGATTGAATTTTTTGAGGATGTGACTCAACATATTGATGAAGGAAGAGCAGTAGATGTAGTATAGAACCCTAGAACCCTACAGTGCAGAAACAGGCCCTTCAGCCCATCGAGTCTGCACCGAACACAATCCCACCCAGACCCTATCCCCATATCCCTACACAATATATGGACTTCAGCAAGGCATTTGATAAGATTTGATAAGACTCCCCAGCAAGGCTTATTGAGAAAGTGAGGGGGAATGAGATCCAAGGGGACATTGCTTTGTAGATTCAGAACTGGCTTGCCCACAGAAGGCAGAGAGTGTTGTGGATGGGTCATATTCTGCATGGAGGTCGGTCACCAGTGGAGTGCCCCAGGGATCTGTTCTGGGATCCTCACTCTTTGTGATTTTTATAAATGACCTGGGTGAGGAAGTGGAGGGATGGGATGTAGAGGGATGTAGAGGAACTTCTTCACTCAAAGGGCGGTGAATCTCTGGAATTCTCTGCCCGTTGAAGTGGTGGAGGCTGCCTCGCTAAATATTTTTAAGACGCGGGTTGATGGGTTTTTGATAAGAGAGGGGATTAAGGGTTATGGGGAGAGGGCGGGAAGGTGGAACTGAGCCACGACAGATCAACCATGATCTTATTGAATGGCGGGGCAGGCTCGAAGGGCTGGATGGCCTACTCCTGCTCCTATTTCTTATGTTCTTATGTCAGAAGTTGCAGGAGACACTGATAGGATGCAAGACTGGGCAGAGAAGTGGCAGATGGACTTCAAACTGGATAAGTGTGAAGTGGTTCATTTTGGCAGGTCAAATAGGATGGCAGAATATAATATTAATGGTAGGACTCTTGACAGTGTGGAAGATCAGAAGGATCTTGGGGTCCGAGTTCATAGGAAGTTCAATGCAGCTGTGCAGGTTGAAGCTGTGGTTAAGAAGTATGGTGTACTGGCCTTCATCAATTGAGGAACTGAGCTCTGGAGTCGAGAGATAATGCTGCAGCTTTATAGGACCCTGGTCAGACCCCACTTGGAGCACTGTGCTCAGTTTTGGTCGCCTCATTACAGGGAGGATGTGGGAGCTACTGAAAGGGTGCAGAGAAGATTTACAAGGATGTTGCCTGGATTGGGGAGCATGCATTATGAGGATAGGTTGAGGGAGCTCGGCCTTTTCTCCTCAGAGAGACGAAGGATGAGGGGTGACCTGATAGAGGTCTATAAGATGTTGAGAGGTATTGATCGAGTGGATTCTCAGAGGCTTTTTCCCAGGGCTGAAATGTCTGCCTCAAGAGGACACAGGTTTAAGGTGCTGGGGAGTAGGTACAGAGTAAATGTCAGGGGTAAGTTTTTCACTCAGAGGGTGGTGGGTGTGTGGAACGGGCTGCCGGCAACGGTGGTGGAGGTGGATTCGATAGGGTCTTTTAAGAGACTTTTAGATAAGTACATGGAACTTAGTAAGATAGAGGGTTATAGGTAAGCCTAGTAATCTCTAAGGTAGGGACATGTTCGACACAACTTTGTGGGCCGAAGGGCCTGTATTGTGCTGCAGTTTTTCTATGTTTCCATAATGCATGTTGGTAGAAGAAACATGAGGAGACAATCCAAGCTCAATGGTACAACTTTTGAGGGGAGTGCAGGTGCAGAGGAACCTCAGGATTCAAGAGCAGAATTCTCTGAAGGTGGCCAGGCAAGTTAATAAGGCCGATAGGATTCTTGGGTTTATAACTAGAGGCATAGAATATAAAAGCAAGGAAGTGATGTTCAAACTCTGCAAATTATCAATCAGATTACATTTGGAACTATGATCAGTTATGGGCACCTTATTTAAGGAAAAATGTTAAAACTCTAGAAAGAGTGCAAGGGAGATTTATTAGAATGACACCAGGAATGAGGACTGTGAGATAAAAGGAAATAATAGAGAAATTTGGCTCATTCTCCTTTGAGCAGAGAAGATCAAGAGATCACCTTATTGCGGTGTTCAAGATTATGAACAATTCTGACAGGCTATTTCAGTGACTATGGTTTGCAATTTCAAGATGGCCAGCGAGAGAGCTAGGAGTGAGATGAGGAGAAACTTCTTTACTCGGTTGTTGGGATTTGCAATGTGCTGCCTGGGAGACTGGCGGAGGTGGATTCCATTGGAGATTTAAAAGGAAACTGGATACATACATGAAACTGATTAATTTATAGAGCCACGGTGATGGAGCTGGAGAATGGGATTACATAAGAAACAGGAGGAGTAGGCCATCTAGCCCTTCGAGCCTGCCCCGCCATTCAACAAGATCATGGCTGATCTGAAGTGGCTCAGTTCCACTTTCCCGCCCTCTCCCCATAACCCTTAATCCCCTTGCCTACCAAAAACCTATCTACCCACATCTTGAATATATTTAGCGAGGCAGCCTCCATCACTTCAACGGGCAGAGAATTCCAGAGATTCACCACCCTTTGAGTGAAGAAGTTCCTCTACAACTCCGTTCTAAACTGCCTCACCCACCCCCCCCCCATCTTAAGGAGGCTGTGCCCTCTATTCCTGCTGTCCTTTCTGAGAGGGAAGAACCTCTCCACCTCTACCCTATCCATCCCTTTCATCATCTTATATGTCTCAATGAGATCTCCCCTCATCCTTCTAAACTCTAATGAGTACAAGCCTAGTCTATTAGCTGGTGGCTCTTTCAATAACTGGTGCAGATATGATGGGCTGAATAGCCTCCTTCTGTGCTGGAAAATTCTACGATTCTAAGTGCAAGAAACAATTTAAAATTGTTTTATCTTTAATCCTTAACAATAATTTTAAAATTAAAAAAGAGAAAACTAGATGATCAGAACCAATAGCAAAAGAAAGAGCGCAGTAAAGAATCTTTAAAGACAACATTAGAGAGGAATAGAGAGAGGGAAAGTTTGAACTCGTGGCTGAGGGGATGGTGCAGGAGGGAGGGGTTCAGGTACTTAAGCAATTGGGGCTCATTCTGGGGAAGGTGGGACCTCTATATGAGTGATGGTTTACACCTGAACCAGAGGGGAATCAATATCCTGGGGGGTAAATTTGCAAAGGCTATGCGGGGAGGTTTAAACTGATTTGGAGGGGGGGTGGGATCTTGAGTAGAGGGGGTGAAAGGGAGGGGGGCATAGATGGGGAATGCAAGGCACGGCGTAGTGGGGGTGGGGCGGAGCAGGGTTTGAAATGCATGTACTTTAATACTTTAAAGGTAGGGGAGGACCGCAGGAAATATGGGAGGGAGGTTAGACAGGGGGTGGAGAAGGGAAATGCCCAGACTGAGGGGCTGAAGTGTGTATATTTTAATGCAAGGAGTATAGTAAATAAGGTAGATGAGCTTAGGGCGTGGATAGCTGCTTGGGAATGTGATGTGGTGGCCATTACGGAGACTTGGATGTCTCAGGGACAGGACTGGGTACTTCAGGTGCCAGGTTTCAGATGTTTCAGGAAGGACAGGGAGGCTGGCAGAAGAGGTGGTGGAGTGGCACTGTTAATCAGGGACAGTGTCATGGCTGCAGAGAAAGAGGATGCCGTGGAGGGACTTTCTACAGAGTCTCTGTGGGTGGAAGTTACGAACAGCAAAGGGTCGAAAACTTTGCTGGGTGTATTCTATAGGCCGCCCAATAGTGACAGGGAAGTTGAAGTGCAGATAGGGAACCAGATTCTGGAGAAATGTATTAAAAACAGAGTTGTCGTGATGGGAGACTTCAATTTCCCAAACATCGACTGGAATATCCCTAGAGTAAGGGGTTTGGCTGGAGAGGAGTTTGTTAGGTGTGTTCAGGAAGGTTTCCTGACACAGTATGTGGACAAGCCTACGAGGGGAGAGGCTGTACTTGACCTGGTACTGGCGAATGAACCAGGGCAGGTGATGGATCTCTCGGTAGGAGAGCATCTTGGGAATGGTGACCATAATTCTATCTCCTTCACAATTGCATTGGAACGAGATAGGATCAGGCAGGCTAGGAAGGTGGTTGTCTGGAATAAGGGGAGATACGAAGAAGTCAGGAAGTTACTTGGACAAATAAACTGGAAGGAGGCATTCTTAGGGAAAAGTACCGAAGGAAGGTGGCGGATATTCAAGGAATGTTTGTCTGGCGCTCTGCATGACAATGTTCCGATGAGACAAGGGGGTTTTGGTAGGTCGCGGGAACCGTGGTGCACGAAGGCTGTGTTGAACCTAGTCAGGAGGAAAAGGAAGGTGTACAAAAGGTTCAGGGAACTAGGAGAGGTTAAGGATCTTGAAGAATATAAGGACTGTAGAAAGGAGGTTAAAAGGGAAATTAGGAGAGCCAGAAGGGGTCATGAGAAGACCTTGGCGGGTAAGATTAAGGAAAATCCCAAGGCCTTCTATAAGTATGTGAAAGGTAAAAGGGTGAGAAGGGAAAGGATAGGACCTATAAAAGGTGAAGGGGGAAAGGTCTCTGTAGAACCAGAAGAAATGGCGGAGGTGCTTAATGAGTACTTTGCCTCAGTATTCACAGTGGAAGCTGATTTGGGAGATCTTGCTATGGACTTGCAGCAGGTGGAAAAGATTGAGTACGTGGACATTAAGGAGGAGGATGTGTTAGAACTTTTGAATTCTATCAAGGTAGATAAGTCGCCGGGACCAGATGGGATGTACCCCAGGATACTGTGGGAGGCCAGGAAAGTGATTGCAGAGCCCCTGGCGATGATCTTTGCGTCGTCAATGGAGACGGGAGAGGTTCTGGAAGATTGGAGGATTGCGGATGTAGTCCCTATTTTCAAGAAAGGGAACAGAGATAGCCCGGGAAATTACCGCCCGGTGAGTCTGACCTCAGTGGTTGGTAAGCTGATGGAGGCGCTTCCGAGGGACAAGATTTACGAGCATTTGGAGAGGTTTGACATGATCAGGAATAGTCAGCATGGATTTGTCAAGGGCAGGTCGTGCCTTACGAGCCTAGTTGAGTTCTTCGATAATGTGACTGAACACATTGACGAAGGAAGTGCCGTGGACGTAGTGTACATGGACTTCAGCAAGGCTTTTAATAAGGTCCCCCATGCAAGACTTCTTGAGAAGGTGAGAGGGCATGGGATCCAAGGGCCTTTGGCCTTGTGGATCCAGAACTGGCTTGCCTGCAGAAGGCAGAGAGTGGTTGTGGATGGGTCTTTTTCGGAATGGAGGTCAGTCACCAGTGGGGTGCCCCAGGGATCTGTTCTGGGACCCTTGCTGTTTGTCATTTTCATAAATGACCTGGATGAGGAAGTGGAGGGATGGGTTAGCAAGTTCGCTGATGACACGAAGGTCGGCAGTGTTGTGGATGGTCTGGAAGGATGTCAAAAGTTGCAGCAGGACATAGATAGGATGCAGGAATGGGCGGAGAAGTGGCAGATGGACTTCAACGCGGATAAATGTGTAGTCGTCCATTTCGGCAGAACCAACGGGATGAACGAGTACATTATTAAGGGCAGGAGTCTTAGTAGCGTTGAAGAGCAGAAGGATCTCGGGGTCCGGGTTCACAGGACTCTTAAATCGGCCTCGCAGGTGGAGGAGGTGGTCAAGAAGGCGTATGGTGTACTGGCCTTCATTAATCGAGGGATTGAGTTTACGAGTCGGGAGGTAATGCTGCAACTTTACAGGACCCTCGTCAGGCCTCATTTGGAGTACTGTGCGCAGTTCTGGTCGCCTCACTATAGGAAAGACGTAGAAGCTATTGAAAGGGTGCAGAGGAGATTTACAAGGATGTTGCCTGGACTGGGAGGCATGCCTTATGAAGATAGGTTGAGGGAGCTGGGACTCTTTTCCCTGGAGAGGCGAAGGTTGAGAGGCGACCTGATAGAAGTTTATAAAATGTTGAGAGGAATAGATAGGGTGGACTCTCAGAGGCTATTTCCCCGGGTTGAAATGGTCGCTACGAGAGGACACAGATTTAAGGTGCGGGGAGGGAAGTACAGAGGTGATGTTAGGGGTAAGTTTTTCACTCAGAGGGTGGTGAGTGAATGGAATCGGCTGCCGTCATCGGTGGTGGAGGCGAACTCGCTGGGGTCTTTTAAAAGACTTCTGGATGAGTATATGGGGTTTAATGGGATTGGGGGTTATAGATAGGTCTATAGATTTGTGGGGTTGATGTGATCGGCGCAACTCGAGGGCCGAAGGGCCTGTTTGTGCTGTAATGTTCTATGTTCTAACATTGAACCGTCAGTTGACAAATTGTTGGATAAGGGATAAAAACACAAGTTCTAACAACTATTTTGCACCCGTAATTAGTAAAGGAAGTGGCAGGGGGAAATTAATCCTGACAGGTTGAGAAGGACAAGCCACATGATAAAAGCAAATTACTACAGGTGCTGGAGTCTCAAACCAAAAGAGAAAATGCTGGAAAATCTCAGCACTCTGACAGCATCCGTAAGGAGAGAAAATAGCTGACGTTTCAAGTACAGATGGCCTCTCATCAAAACACCTGGTCACCTGGACTTGAAACGTCAGTTATTTTCTCTCCTTACAGATGCTGTCAGACTGCTGAGATTTTCCAGCATTTTCTCTTTCAGTTTCAAGCCATATACTAAATAAAAGGAAAATCTTAAATAAATTTGAAAAGCGAAGGATGAGATACAAAATCAACATCCGAGATTTAATGAAGCTGGGAGAACTCGTTTCATGGCTGTCAGACCCTGGAATTCACTTCTAAAGTTAGGAGTTACAGCAGAAACGGTGTCAACACCCAAGATTAGACTGGATAGCTACAAGAAATGGAAGGAGCTGAAGGTGATACAGGAATAGATAGTCAAATTCAGACTATTTGATTATGGAGGACAAACAATGATCAGTTAGGCTGAATGACCTCTTTCCATGTGGTAACCTTGAGCCAAAGGCAAATCTTGGCCCCATTTGCCTCGAATTTACATCTAAAAGGAACAAAAACTCCTCTCCTAATAATACAAATGCATTTATATTCAGAAACCTTGGTCCAAATTGTGGACAACTTTGTTTTCTGGGGTTAGATTTCCAACAGCTGACATCTTGGACAATCAACAATACTCAGTTGGAAGAATGAAACAGATCTATTTACTGTAAGAAAAGCAGGTATCAGTTCCATTTCATCTTTCACTCAACTGTAGATATATAAAGAAAGCAGGCACTTACCTCAAAGAACTCATCATAATGTTCCTGCATTTCAACATCACCAACAGCACCTAACAAGAGACACAAATTGGCAAGCTTCATATGTCACACTTAACATCAAACCCGACACCATACCAAAGCTGCAGTATCCGACTGACCTTATACAAATCAAACCGAACACACAAAACTCAGAAATACACTCTTCCACCATATAGACTGAAACACAAGCCTTTTTCACCCTAGTATACTCCAAATATAGCTTGGTGTTTAAAGCCTTTCCGCACCCGTCTGAGCAGGATATTACAACTCTCATTACAGACACCGAATCGATATTTAGCGGACAGATTTTCCGCCCCACTAAAATGAAAACGGGCAGCGCAGCTCAGATTAATTTTACAATTCAGGATATTCAAAAATGCCAATTCAATATTAAATAATGGGCAAATAAATGCCAGGCTTCAACGGCATTCAGTGTGAGATTCTCAATGCCAGGTGGTCTATAGCTGATTGCCCCATGACACAGGAAACATTTGGTTTGAAATTCATCAATACAGATCTCCAAAAATTTGACAGTGTGCGCCATAGTTCATGTTCCAGTGGAGGAGGGGGGAGGGCAGAAAGGAGGCACCCCTTCCTGCAAGGGTGGAGGGGGGGTGCCCAGACAGTATTGTCACTGTTTTTGCTTATGTGGGAAGTTGGGAAATATTTGTCGCTGTCTGTGTGGCAATATTCTGAGCATGTCAGTTTTCCTACTTCTACAGGTGTGGAGTTATTGTTGGGCTAATCAATAATGCAGATATTGGTGACAACCGGGCCAAAGGGGCTGTTCTGCGCTGTAATGTTCTATGTTCTAACCTATCCCTTCTCCGTCACAGATTCCCTTCTAGTCTCCTGTAAGATCAGATAACATTATCCGAGTGCAGCTCAAAATAAGACATTGCTTTGTCTCTAAACTCCAGCTACAAGTGTCAGCAGACAATGACCACTCAGGACTCTACAACCTGTTTTTGCAAACATCGGAATGGGGACAGGCAATGACACAAACACACCGAGATTTCTGAATTAAAGAAGTAATATAAACGACAATGGAAACATAGAATAGAAGCCTACTACACAAGACCAGTTTGTGTTTAATCTGCACCTTTATGGTGCAATGGGACATTATCCATCCAATTAATACAAGTCATGCCAAACTGAAATGGACCTGGTCAATCGAGGACACTGCAGCTTCTGTATTCATTGCCCACTGATCACATTCTGCCTACAATCATTAGATTTCACATTCCGGATGGATCCAAGTCAAGTCCAGGCCAGTTTAGTTATTGTTTGTCTCCTCGCCCTTGTATCAATCTTTGGCAGAAAGGTAATCTGATCTACATAGAACATAGAACATTACAGCACAAACAGGCCCTTCGGCCCTCGAGTTGCGCCGATCGCATCAACCCCACCAATCTATAGACCTATCTATAACCCCCAATCCCATTAAACCCCATATACTCATCCAGAAGTCTTTTAAAAGACCCCAGCGAGTTCGCCTCCACCACCGACGACGGCAGCCGATTCCAATCACTCACTACCCTCTGAGTGAAAAACTTACCCCTAACATCACCTCTGTACTTCCCTCCCCGCACCTTAAATCTGTGTCCTCTCGTAGCGACCATTTCAACCCGGGGAAATAGCCTCTGAGAGTCCACCCTATCTATTCCTCTCAACATTTTATAAACTTCTATCAGGTCGCCTCTCAACCTTCGCCTCTCCAGGGAAAAGAGTCCCAGCTCCCTCAACCTATCTTCATAAGGCATGCCTCCCAGTCCAGGCAGATCTAAGCCTTAGTCAAGCTGAGCTTCCTAACAAAGAACAGTGAGGATGTCCTTTCTGCTTAGTGAAGGGAGTAGGCCCATTGCCAAAAGCCAACTGCCTTTCCCAGCCCCAGTCAAGGCCAAAACCCTCAGCAAAGGAATTGTGGCCGCAAAATGCACATCTCTTCATTCCACGGGATTTAGCACCACTCGCTCCCGGAGGCTTACGCTGACAAATTGGAGATGATTTTGCCTCAACCTTGACTTTTTTTGGTACACAGCAGTAATTTTCATTTACATCTTCTCAGGAATGGATTTTAGTTACATATGTCTTTCCCGTAATCTTTAAATTGCTATCCCACAGTCAAAAAGCTTCAAGGATCAGGCATTAACTTTCCTGGATAGAGATTTGAGTAAGGGACCCTGTATGAAAAACAGACCTCAGAAACCTTCCCAGCCAGCATGTTTATGCATTCAGCATTTCAGTCCACCAAGATCTCAGACACTGAGCTGGGCCTTTTTATGGTGGGTACAGAACAGCTTTGCAGAAAGTGCCCAGATCTGTACTTCTTGGAAACACTGAAAAAGGACCTTTCACATTTATTGGTAACTCCTTGTTTGAGCCATTGAAGAATCAAGCCTGACCTTTAGTGAGCCAGTGCACCATAAACAGTGAACAAGGTGTAATTTATCTGATCCTTGATTTTCTGTCTAGTGCAAAAGCGCAATTCGACAGTCAATAAAACATACAAAAAAGGATGAGAGACTCTGGCTCCATGTCAACTTGGCAGAGCTACCACAAAGATCTGCCCTCTGGGGGATAATTTGCCAAATTGCAAGAGGAATTCAAACTCAGTTCTATGAAACAATAAAAGCCAGTCTCCGTAAAGATGACCAGGCAGCTATCAGATTGCCCTAGAAATCTGCCTGTTTTACTCATGTCTTTCTGGTGACTAAATCTGCTGCTCTTACCCAACCTGATCTAGATTCCAGACTTGCAGCAATTTGGCTGGCTCTTAACCGCCCTCTGAAATGGCCTGGTGAGCTACGAGATTGTACGCAAGGCAGTGGCTCACCACTTCACCACCATAAGGACAATCAGAAATGAGTAACAGATGATGGCCTTACATCCCATGAATGATTAAAATTGAATGGAATGATTCATGTGATATCGTACACTGAGGCTGCTCCACTATTCAATATGATCATGGCCAATCCTAGCTTCAAATCCACTTTCCCACTAACTCTCCATATCACCAGTGAACCTACTAAGGGAGCAAAATATCTCCCAATGCTTCCATGGAATGCCAACAAAAACAAAAGATTTAAGAGCACAAAACAACAATAATTCAATTATGCTACCCACACATTACCAGGGATCTGACTAATTGTTATTCAAACTCAAGCTACGATCAGCAAGAGTTTCAGTTCATCTTTCTGTTAGTGTTACTGTGGGTTGAGAATCTCATCCTTTGATTTCCTAGACCCACAATATCTGTGCTGTGGTTGAACACAACCAAGTTGCACTCAACACAAGAAAACAAGAAGCAGATCTGTTCTGGTTTTGTTATTTATATTGGGAAATAAACCTTGGAAAGAATGAGATCTGTGTTGTACCCAAGTGTGGTACAGTTAGCAAATTGAAGATAGTTAAAATTATGGTAGCTGGTAAACAACTACATATTCTTCCAGGGATCCCACCTCTATCATCTACCTTTATCATTTTATGCCATTAGTATGGCAGACTGCAATCAGTAAGAACTTCCCATTCCAAGTTCATTTAAGAAATCATTGAAGTCACGTTCCCATTAACCCTTCTGCTGCATTTCTTCCACCCTCTCCCCATACCCCCGAAACTGCCGAAATTCAAATTAAAAATCCTGACTCGTCACTGTAGCTGAGCTTCCTGCTGCCTACCATAGGTAACCTCAGAACAGAAGTTGCAGGTGAATAACTTAACTAGGTCACTTCTGCACTGAATGCTCTGTTCTGACCTTGGTTCCGAGGCTTAGGCAGCACCACAACACAAAGACACTTGGTGCAACCATATGCCTCTGGATCAAGCTCAGTCAGATTGTGAAACTCCAAGCTGAAAAGGTTTTTCAACTATTCACTTAATTTACACCCATATCCCACCAGACATCCTTACTCTCAGTCACCTGGTTGAGAAAATTGCAAGTTCACACATATACTAGACTTTGCTCAAACTATATCATTACAAAATACGGAATAGGATGACAAAACACACATCCTCCTGACTATAAATACAACTAGACAACCTGCAAATGCATTTGTTAACTTACAGTGGAAACCGTCTGCTGTCTGGGTACAGTTTTGAGGGTTACGGTATAAGTTCAAGAGCGCAATGGTCTGAAATACAAAACGTAACAGGTTTTGACACCACATCTCTAAAAATATTCAACTTAAAACCTACTTCACGCCCTTTGACTTGAGAGTAGACTGCAAATGGGGAGCTGAAAAGAAAAAGTTAATCCCTGCAGAATGATGAGTCTTCATTTTCATCAGAAGCTAGCTGAAAAAGCTGTGAAGACATGGAGATATCATGATATAACAGCAGCAGGACCACCAGCTCACATCTCACAATCAGAAATTTGCCAAAAGTGGAAACTCACAAATATGCATTAGAGTGAGCACCATCTACAAAACCATTTCTTTTCTGATGCATTTTGTTTTAAACACGTCAGGAAGTGCAGCCACAGGACCACTGAAATTAACAGCTTTACCACTACAGACCTCGAGTTCAGTCAATGCAGGAAAAATTGTCCTACTTGTAATTTTATACCATGAGATCCCCACAAATTTAAGGAGAATTGAGGTTATTCGGAATCAGAATACTGGTCTTGAGTTGTTGGCATATCTCAGCAATGCATAGTACTGAAAAGCCTCTACTTACCCAGTGCAAACTGATATTACTGAACCACCTCCAGCACCAAACCTGGTGCCTAGAAGCCACTGCTTTTAGCACTCACTAACCAGGGTTTGATGTTTTCGGAGACATTTTCTTTATGTCAAATTAATTATGTCCAATTATCCCAACTGGGATAGGACATATTGGTGCCCTAGAAGACTGTGTCAACCTAGTTGTACACTTAGTGATTTGAATAGCAGTGCTTGTTGGGAAATGAACATCAAGCCCTGGATCAATGTCAACGTCATGATTACGCCTCATCTTTGCTCGAGCTGGCCTCAAATCAGGAAAGACCAACAGATACTGCTCTACAAAACGGCCGAAACCCCAGATCTCCAATGGTGGGACTTACAGTGTGAGCCGTCTGCCGTCTGTGCACTATTTTGGGGATTACGGTAGATGTTTTGAATCAAGATGGTCTGCAGAAGAAAAAAAGGAAATCCCATTGGCTGCTGCACATAATGTAGAGGACTGCAGAGTGGAGAGAACTCTGATATGATCATAAACACTTCTACATTCATGAGGCTACCCAGCATACAGCTCAATGCAACATGGCAGCCTAGAGGTAGAGACGCAGCAATTGGAAAGGAAGTTTTCATTGGGTTGGAAAATACAAGTTCCTTAGCTTGGCTAGTTTTACAACCTGATCATGGGGATTGCACTTTCTTCCCTTCCCCAGGATGGGCAAGTTTAAATGCTTATACGGAAATCTCCACCCCAACTACTGCTCACAAAGTTAAAATTAAATCAGTTGCAACTGTCTTCCTAAGCAGCAGCAGCACATGAGGGAGTGATGAGAGTGTCCCTGCAGCCCAAATCTGAACAGGCATGCTACTGCTGAACAGTCACTAAGTTCAATAAACGTGGGCACGTTGGAAAAGTTGCTTGCAGTTATGGTCTTAAAATGGAAGCAGATGGGATCACGCCAAGAGCAAAAAGCAATGCATTTCTGAAACTCAACTTAATCTGCAATCAGAGGGAACGAACCTATTGGATGGGTCAGAAGGGAGGTTGTTATGGAATTCAAAAGCAAGGATGACCACAACATACCCTTCCTGGAACTGAAGTAAAACTTGGGGCCATCCAGTTCACTTGGAAACTTCTTACACCCACAGTACCCAAATGTTTCACAAGTACAAGTCACAGCTGGGATACATCTGGTGTCACACAGATTTACTTCAGGAATGCAGATTTCATCCTGGCGTACACTTCAACAGCAGCAACCTTTTGCTACCCTGAAGTACCAGCACTGTCAGTACACAAGGCTAATAGCTTAAAGTTAGCATAGCCCTTATGGTCACTCGATGATCATGCACCTTTGAGAAAAAGCCACTGAAAAATTAAACCAATTCCTCCCTGGAAGATTCTGCAATACTCTTAACTGGAGAACTTTCACCAAGATGCGAAAGCACTGATATAAAAAAAACCCATTGATTAGAAGCTCTTAAAGCTTGCAGTAATAGAAGCTGCAATTCAAATTAATATTTGAGCTGATCTTTAAGGGGAAATATTTTGATACCTAGTTGCAGAAATACAAGCAGTTAGTATGATAGGAAAGCAGAGTTCAAGTGGCCACTATTGCAACCCATGCACAAGCACAACACAGATTTACTCCCAGTTACGTTAATACGAGATAGAAAAATACAACTCTAACCACGGGGCTTTCACATCTCCTCCCATTACAAAGCCAAAATATCCTGGGCACAGACAGATGCATACTTTAATTCAGCAAATTGAAAAGCAAGCAGTTTCAGAGATGAAAGGCAGGCAAAATGCTTCAAAGTAGGGGTGCACAAGAGTTTCCATTATTTCCACATGCACCCCATAAAAAAGAAGTCACCTCCCATAGGTCAGAAATAAATGCATCATCTTGTGTAGTATCTAAGCAAGGGCAGGAAACAGACCAGGACACCTCAGCATCAACTCCTGATGTGTGTCTACTTTTCCAATACGAGTAGGGACAGCCCCTGAACATTGGTCAGTGGTTCCTGCTATAAAATGTGTACACAAGAATGGATTCACTCTACTGTGCCTCACAATCAGTCTAATGACCATCATGGTCAATAATTGCAAATAAAAATTGGCCAGCTGGGCAGAGACCATGAGTGGCTGGCAGCAGCAAAGCTTACACAAAGACAGGGAAAAAGAGAAATGGTTGCAAATCTCATGTGCTTGGGTACATGATAACAGCTGTGACAGAAAGGGAGAGCAACAAGGGAGACACATTTCTCGCAGTTAACCTAAAGGATTAACAGGCTTCTGGGACAGAATCAGGCAAAGTGATGGTCTTCAACAGTCATTTGCAAAAATGAATTGCAATAGAGGCTAAAAAGTCCATGCAGCACTTCAGATAGGAGCTATGGAAATACCATAAGAGGAAACCAAATACATAAGTTGCATTTCTTTATTTGATGACAAATTTGAAATGTACTCTGATTGATGAGTCTGTGATCAAGAGTAACCTCATGGATGTTGCAGGGAATCAACACAGTACCCACTATAACAATGCTCCTATAGATGTGAAGCAGCCTTCAACCCAAACATTGACAAATCAGAAAGCCCCAGGGCTGATGCACTTAATTTGTACTCTTCTTCAAAAGGTAGTCTGGAGGAAAAGAAGCATTTATAGTTAACTCCATTACAATGCATCAAAAATGTACAACAGGAACAAAAATCTGATTCAGATTCTGTATTATGCAGTTATTATGAGGGAGAGAACTCAAACAATGTGACACTAGGGCAGTAATAGGTTCGAACAGTGCAGAGTTACAATCGACAGTGATGTGCGTTAGAGATAATGTTGAGAAGGGGCAAGCCCCATCTTCTCGAGAAACAAGACTGAACAAGTGACTAAAGTGTTAGCAGGGGAGTACTTTGGGACCAGTGACCATAATTCTAATAATTTTAAAATCATTATGGAAAAGGATAGGTCTGGTCCACAGTTAAAAAGTTTTAAATTGGGACAAAGCCTATTTTAATGGTATTAGACAAAAATGTTCACAGGTGAAGGAACACCTGGCAAGTGGGAGGTTTTCAAAAGCGAGTTAATGAGCGATCAGGACCAGCGAAGTTGGTCCTGTTAGTGCGAAGGGCAAGCCTGGCTGAATAGGAAACACACGATGATTAAAGACAGTGAGGTCCTGCTCACTGAAAATGAAGCAAATCTCCAGGTCCTGATAATCTTCATCCCAGAGTACTTAAGTGGCCCGGGAAATAGTAGATCCATTAGTGGTTATTTTCCAAAATTTTTTGGACTCTGGACTGGTCCTTACAGATCGGAGAGTAGCTAATGCAAGCCCACTATTCAAAAAGGGAGGTAGAGAGAAAACAAGGAACTATAGACCAGTGAGCCTAATGTCAGTACTGGGGAAATCGCTACAGTCCATTACCAAGGATTTTATAACTCAGCATTTGGAAGGCAGTGATATAATCAGACAAAGTCAGCATATATTTACAGAAGGGAAATCATGCCCGACAAATCGATTGGAATTCTTCGAGGATGAAACAAATAAGAGTTAACCAAGGAGAACCAGTGGACTTGGTTTATTTAGACTTTCAGAAGGCTTTCAACAAGGTCCCACATAACAGACTGCTATGTAAAGTTAAAGCACATGGGATTGCAGGCAATGTATTGAGATCAACAGAAAGCTGGTTGCCAGATAGGCGGCAACGATTATAGCAATAAATACGATTTTTTCTAATTGGCAATCAGTGACTGGTGGGGTTCCGCAGGGATCTGTGCTGGGACCCCAGCTGTTCACATTATATATTAACGATTTAGAAGAGAGAACTAAAATCTCCAAATTTGCAGTTGATACAAAGTTGGGTGGGAGGGTGAGCTGTGAGGAGGATGTGGAGATCCTTCAGTGTGATTTGGACAGGCTGAGTTTGTGGGCATCTGCATGGCAGATGCAATTAATGTGGATAAACGTGATGTTTCCACTTTGGTGGCAATAATAGGAAGGCAGATTATTTGAATGGGTGTAAACTGAGAGAGGTGGATACTCAGCGAGACCTTGGAGTCCTCGTGCATCGGTCACTGAAAGTAAGCGCACAGGTACAGCAGGCAGTAAAGAAGGCAGATGGTATGTTGGCCTTCATAGTGAGAGGATTTGAGTATAGGGATAGGGATGTTTTGCTGAAATTTTATAGGTCGTTGGTGAGACCACATCTGGAATAATGTGTGTAGTTTTGGTGTCCTTATCTGAGGAAGGATATCTTTGCTATAGAGGGAGTACAGCAAAGGTTTACCAGGCTGATTCCTGGGATAGCAGTTCTGTCATATGAGGAGAAACTAAGTCAATTAAGATTGTATTCATTGAAGTTTAGAAGAGTGAGCAAGAATCGCATAGAAACTTATAAAATTCTAATAGAGTTAGTTTAGTTAAAGTTTTTTTTAGTCACAATTAAGCTTACATTAACACTGCAATGAAGTTACTGTGAAAATCCTCTAGTCGCCACGCTCCAGTGCCTATTCAGGTACACTGAGGGAGAATTTAGCACAGCCAATGTATCGAACCAGCACGACTTTCGAACTGTGGAAAGAAAATGGAGCACTCGGAGGAAACCCATGCAGACATCGGGAGAATGTGCCGACTCCACGCAGACAGTGCCCAAACCAGGAATCAAACCCAGGTCTCTGGTGCTGTAAGGCAGCACTGCTAACCACTGTGCCACTTGGTAAACAGGATAGATGCAGAAGGAATGGTTGCAATGTGGGGAGTCCAGAACTAGAACAAAGAACATTGCAGCACAAGAACAGATCCTTCGGCCCTCCAAGCCGGCACCGACCATGCTGCCCCATGGCTTAACTAAAACCCCCTACTCTTCTGGGGACCATATCCCTCTATTCCCATCCTATTCATATACTTGTCAAGACACCCCTTAAAAGTCACTATCGTATCCGCTTCCACTACCTCCCCCGTCAACGGGTCCCAGGCATCTACTACTCTGTAAAAAATCTGCCTCGTACATCTCCTTTAAACCTTGCCCCTCGCACCTTAAACCTATGACTAGGGGTCATAGTTTAAGGGTAAGAGGTAAACTCTTTAGAACTAAGATAAGAAGAAATGTCTTCAACCTGAGGGTGGTGAATCTATGGAATTCACTACTGCAGAAAGTAGTTGAGGCCAAAACATGGTCTGATTTCATGAACAAATTAAACTTGGCTCTTGGGACTAAAGGGATCAAAGGATACAAGGGGAAGGGGGGGAAATCAGGGCCGATCAAAGTCAACATTATGACCATAATGAATGGCAGAGAAGGCCCGCGTGGCCAACTCTTACTTTTAGTTTCTATAACTTTGCTGAGTATACATGCAATTCTCATGGTCACTCTGGTAAATCCCGATGTTTCTCAACCCTTCACAATTTGCACTTTATCCAGAATCACAACCACAAATCAGCATCTGCCATTCACTGTCTTGCAGCTTCAACTATCTCCTAACAAAGCTGCCTCATAGCCATGTCTTTTAGAACAGGATACAGTCAACCCACTAAGAGGGCAAGCTGCACATCAATTCTGGAATGCTCAGCACAGCAAGGAGAAAGTCAATGCAGCACCAGCTCAATTGTAGCAGCTTTAAGCTCCACGGCACAAAATTCTGTTATAGCGATGGCCCCTCTACGAGAACACAAGGCCACTCAGCCAGTTGAACATGTTGTGCCATCCAGATTGTGGTGGATCCAAGATTTATCTGCTTGGCAGTTTTGAGGCCAGATAAACGATCCTATACGATGATGTTGTGGCCATTTCAGAGACATGGATAGAGCAGGGTCAGGAATGGTTACTGCAGGTCCCGGGGTTCAAATGTTTTAGTCGGAGTAGAGAAGGAGGTAGAAGGGGGGGAGGGGTAGCATTATTGGTCAGGGATTGTATCACAGTGTCAGAGAGGAAGTTTGATGAGGACTTGTCTGTTGAGGTAGTATGGGCGGAGATTAGAAATAGGAGAGGAGAGGTCACCCTGTTGAGAGTCTTTTATAGGCCTCCTAAAAGTTCTAGAGAGGTTGAGGAAAGGATTGCGGAGATGATCCTTGTTAGGAGTGATGGTAATAGGGTAATTGTTATGGGGGATTTTAATTTTACTAATATTGATTGGAATTGCTATAGCTCTAGCTCGTTAGAGGGGTCAGTGTTTGTACAAAGTGTGCAGGAAGGTTTTTTGACTCAGTATGTAGATAAGCCAACTAGAGGTGAGGCTATATTGGATTTGGTGCTGGGAAATGAGCCGGACCAGGTGCTAGACTTGGAAGTTGGTGTGCATTTTGGTGATAGTGACCACAATTCGGTTACGTTCACCTTAGTGATGGAAAGGGATAGGCATGAACCTCGGGTCAGTAGTTTCAGCTGGGGGAAGGGTAATTATAGGCTATTAGGAGAGAATTAGGAAGCATAGGTTGGACTAAGAGATTACAGGGACTGGGAACGTCTGAAATGTGGAGTTTTTTCAAGGAGCAGCTACTGCGAGTCCGTGATAGGTATGTCCCTGTCAGGCAAGGAGGATTTGGTAGGGCTAGGGAACCGTGGTGCACTAAAAAAGTTGATTCGTTGGTTAAAAAGAAAAAGGAGGCTTATGTTCGGATGAGGCTTGAGGGCTCAGGTAGTGCATTAGAAAGCTTTAGATTGGCTAGGAGGGAGTTGAAGAGTGAGTTAAGAAGGGCTAAAAGAGGACATGAGAAGACTTTGGCTGATAGGATTAAGGAGAATCCTAAGGCGTTCTATAGGTATGTCAAGAACAGAAGGTTGGTTAGGGCAAGATTAGGGCCAGTTACAGACAGTAGAGGGAAATTGTGTGGGGAACCGGAAGAGATTGGTGAGGCAGTGAACCAATATTTCTCTTCGGTGTTCACGCAGGGGGACATGAATATAGCTGAGGAGGACACTGGGTTGCAGGGGTGTAAAATAGATAGTATTGCAGTTGATAAGGGGGATGTGCTGGATATTCTAGAGGGTTTGAAAATAGATAAGTCCCCTGGTCTGGATGGGATTTACCCTAGGATTCTCTGGGAGGCAAGAGAGGTGATTGCAGACCCTCTGGCTCTGATCTTCAGGTCGTCGTTGGTCTCTGGTATAGTACCGGAAGATTGGAGGACAGCAAATGTTGTCCCATTGTTTAAGAAGGGGAACAGAGACTTCCCTGGGAATTATAGACCGGTGAGTCTTACTTCTGTTGTGGGCAAGGTTTTAGAAAAAATTATTCGGGATAGGATTTATAGTTATTTGGAGAGTAATGAATTGATTGGAGATAGTCAGCATGGTTTTGTAGCAGGTAGGTCGTGCCTTACTAACGTTATCGAGTTCTTTGAGAAAGTGACCAAAGAGGTGGATAGGGGTAAGGCAGTTGACGTAGTATCTATGGATTTTAGTAAGGCGTTTGATAAGGTTCACCATGGTAGGCTTCTGCAGAAAATGCAGATGTATAGGATTGAGGGTAGTCTAGGAAATTGGATCAGGAATTAGCTAGCAGATAGGAGACAGAGGGTGGTGGTTGATGGTAAATATTCGTCATGGAGTTCGGTTACGAGTGGTGTGCCTCAGGGATCTGTTTTGGGGCCACTGCTGTTTGTAATTTTTATTAATGATCTGGATGAGGGTATAGCTGGGTGGATTAGTAAATTTGCTGATGACACCAAAGTCGGAGGTGTGGTAGATTGTGAGGAAGGGTGTCATAGTTTGCAGGGAGACTTAGACAGGTTGCAGAGCTGGGCCGAGAGGTGGCGGATGGAGTTTAATGCGGAGAAGTGTGAGATGATTCACTTTGGTAGGAATAACAGATGTGTTACAGGAAGGATGTGGAGGCTTTGGAGAGGGTGCAGAGGAGGTTTACCAGGATGTTGCCTGATATGGAGGGGAGGTCCTATGAGGAGAGACTGAGGGATTTGGGGTTGTTTTCGCTAGAAAGAAGGCGGCTAAGAGGGGATCTTATTGAAACATATAAGATGATTAGAGGTTTAGATAGGGTGGATAGTGATAGCCTTTTTCCTCGGATGGAGAAAGCTAGCACCAGGGGGCATGGCTTTAAATTAAGGGGGGGTAGTTATAGGACTGATGTCAGGGGTAGGTTCTTTACCCAGAGGGTGGTGAGGGATTGGAATGCCCTGCCAGCTGCGGTTGTAAATGCGCCTAGTTTGGGGGCGTTTAAGAGATCCGTGGATAGGTTTATGGACGAAAAGGGATTGGTTTAGATTAGTGGGTCATTGTTTTTTTTAAACTGGTCGGCGTAACATCGTGGGCCGAAGGGCCTGTTCTGCGCTGTAATGTTCTATGTTCTATATACAGATTTGATCTGTGGAGCTCAGGACTATTTAAATATCTGTGTCAATCCTGGCCAACTCAAGAATTTCATAACCACAGACTAGCTTAATGTCTTTAACCTGTTTCTTTAAGCAGAATGCTTGCACTGCATTCAAATTCTACTATCATTCCATCTCACGAAACTATTAGATTTAGACTCTCAAAAGTCAAATTACAAAACTTACAGCTATTCAAAATCAATAGGACTGGTCATATAATCCCTACAGTACAGGAGGCGGCCATTTGGCCAATCAAGTCAGCACCATCTCAGCATTTTACCCAGACCTACAGCCCCTGCCCATCCTATCCACACGAGCCTGTGCATTTATCATGGCTAATCTACCTAACCTGCACATCACTGGACTGTGGGAGGAAACCCATGCAGACAGAGGGAGAACGTGCAGAGTCCGCACAGTGACCCAAGTTGGGAAATGAACCTGGGTCCTTGTCGCTGTGAGGCAGCTGTGCTAACCACTGTGCCCCCAGCATTTGATATCTCCACAACATGGGTAGAGATAGCAATCATAGCAGGTTTGGCTCAATTTCACTTTGTCAAGTTCCTTAGCAGAGCTGGCTTAAAAGTCAAAATTTGAGTTTGCATCAAATTTTAGGCACAATTATATATGATGACACACAATGTTAGTTTAACAACCTCTGGATAGGAAAACTATTCTGCTCAGGTGTTCTCTTGGTACTGTTGGGCAAGCTTGAGGATTTCAGTATGCATTATATAATCAGTGGCTAGGGATGAGCGTCAGGGGTCAGTACGGGGACCACAACATGGTACAGCTCGCACCATTGGTACAGCACAATTTCAGAAGTCAGAAGCAGACAAGGAGTCTGGCTGCTCTTCCTAAGGTGTCTTTTTTTGAGCTTCACAAAAAGGTGGATTGGCCATTTATAGCCAAGTTCTAAGGTAAAACCGGAAGATCATAGGCCAACTTGGCACTCCCATTAACCGGTAGCCAGGTTCCAGAACCGCGTTCAGAGCCGTGATTCCAATATTTCAAAAGACAGACAGATACAAAACACAAGAATGGCTTACTGAAACCAAACAGATTTAACAGCAGAAAACAATAATTTTAGCAATGGGAAAATAGTGTAGTGTACACCATCTTTGGCTTGTTCCATGTATGAATAACAGTTCTCGAGGGCTGTTGAATATAAACATTTGCATTATGAATATACTGCAAACTTACCTGACTGAAAGTTGGCTTGTTATGCAAACGTGAACATCTATCTCCATGACGACAGGCTCCAATTTTAAAATAAAATGAACAGTTGACCCTGTTACAAGAGGACACAATTATTCAGTATAGCATTAACACTGAATCTCAATATTTCCATACATTTAATACTCGGATTCGAGTTTCGTGCTCCACAGGACTCCAGATAGTCTTTCGGTCCAGGACCTCAAATCTGCATTTGACTTAAAGTTAAAAACATTTTGATGTAACAGCCGGAGCAATCAAACCAAAAATCCTCTAGGATCGCCCTCTGATGCAAGTACAACTCTCACCTGTACACGTCACTCACTCATTGGGTGGTTTACCTACATCACTATAACATGTAAAAGGTAACATGATGCAGGTATAGCTCGAAATATAAAAAATGATAGTAAAAGTTTTTACAAATATATAAAGAGAAGACTGGCTAGAGTGAATTTGGACCCTTGGAAGACAAGGGGGGTGGATTGAATGGTGGGAAATGAGGAAATGGCTGAGACTTTAAATAAGTTTTTTGTGTCGGTCTTCACAGAGGAGGACACAAATAGTTTACCGAATATTAAAGATAGAGGGTTGGTAGGAGATGAGGTCCTTAATACAATTACTGTTACTAGAGAGATGGTGCTTGGTAGACTAACGGGATGAAGGTAGACAAGTCCCCAGGACCGGATGGAATGCATCCCAGGGTACTGAAAGAAATGGCAGAAGTAATAGCAGATGCATTAGTAGTTATTTATCAAAATTTGCTGGACTCTGGGGAAGTGCCGGCGGATTGGAAAACAGCTACTGTTACGCCACTGTTCGAAAAAGGCAGCAGACAAAAGGCAGGGAACTACAGGCCAGTTAGCTTAACGTCCATAGTTGGGAAAATGCTGGAATCCATCATTAAAGAAAAAACAGCAGGACACTTAGAAAAGAATGATTCAGTCAAGCAGATGCAGCACAGATTCGTGAAGAAGTTGTGTTTGACGAATTTACTGGATTTTTATGAAGATGTGACTATTGCGGTTGACAGAGGGGAACCGGTGGATGTGGTGTTTTCAGATTTCCAGAAGGCGTTCAATAAGGTGCCCCCCAAAAGGTTGCTGCAGAAGGTTGGGGTACACGGAGTTGGGGGTAAGGTGTCAGCGTAGATTGAGGATTGGTTGTCTAACAGGAAGCAGAGAGTAGGAGTCAATGGATGCTTTTCTGGTTGGCAGTTGGTGACTAGTGGCGTGCCACAGGGATCGGTGCTGGGGCCTCAACTGTTTACCATATACACAGACGATCTGGAGGAGGGGGCTGAGTGTAGGATAACAAAATTTGTTGATGATACGAAGATGAGTGGAAAAGCGAATTGCGTGGAGGACCCGGAAAGTCTGCAGAGAGATCTGGATAGGCTGAGAGAGTGGGCAAGGATCTGGCAGATGTAGTATAACGTTAGCAAATGTAAGGTTATCCACTTGGAAGAAATAATAGTAGGATGGAATATTATTTAAAAGGCGAAAAGCTGCAGCATGCTACAGTGCAGAGGGACCTGGGGGTCCTTGTGCACGAATCGCAAAAACCCAGTCTGCAGGTGCAGCAGGTGATCAAGAAGGCAAATGGGATGCTGGCCTTTATAGCGAGGGGGATAGAATATAAAAGTAGGGAGGTCTTGCTGCAACTGTACAAGGAAACGGTGAGGGCGCAACTGGAGTACTGTGTGCAGTTTTGGTCCCCTTATTTGCAAAAGGATATATTGGTCTTGGAAGGAGTACAGAGAAGGCTCACCAGGCTGATACTGGAGATGAGGGGGTTAGCTTATGAGGAGAGATTAAATAGACTAGGCCTGTACTCGGAGTTTAGAAGGCTGCGGGGGGATCTTATAGAGACTTACAAGATAATGAAGGGGCTAGGTGGGATAGAGGTAGAGAGATTCTTTCCATTCAGAAAGGAAACCAGAACTAGAGGGCACAGCCTCAAAATAAGTTTGGGCAGGGGGGGGAGCAGTTTAGAACAGAGTTGAGGAGGAACTTCTTCCTCTTAAGAGGGAGGTGAATCTCTGGAATTCTCTGCCCATTGAAGTGGTGGAGGCTACCTCGCTGAATATATTTAAGTCACAGGTAGATAGATTTCTGATAGACAAGGGAATTAAATGTTATGGGGAGAAAGCGGGAAAGTGGAACTGATCCACTTCAGATCAGCCATGATCTTATTGAATGGCGGGGCAGGCTCGAAGGGCTAGATGGCCTACTCCTGCTCCTATTTCTTTTGTAAAAGTGATTTGAGAAGCAGCTCAGTCACTGCAGCTGTGATTGGTTGGAAGTGCAGAGATTTTCCAGCATTTTTCTCTTTTGGTTTTGGATTCCAACATCCATGGTGATTTGCTTTTATCCAGTGTTTAATTCACTACCACTTCTCTTCCAGGAATGCCTATCCTGAAGTAGTACTTCTTTTCTCTGGCAGGATTTCCTTATGTCTCTCCCTCCCACCCATCTTCACTGTTTTATAAATATCTCACATTTTCTACGTCTTTTAACTTTGACAAAGGGTCACCTGGACGCGACACATCAGCTCTTTTCTCTCCTTACAGGTGCTGCCAGACCTGCTTTGATTTTCCAGCATTTTTTTGTCTTTTGGTTTCAGGTTCCAGCATCTGCAGCTTTTATTGAGTAATTTTAATATTTGGTGTGGCAGGCAGCTAACATCATAGGATGTGGTGAATCACAGTGAAAATAGTGTTGCATAAAAGTAAGTTGCGAATTTAAGAGTATTATCATCTGACACACTTCTACTAAAAAGACTGAAAAGGGTCAGTTTAGCTCAGTTGGCTGGACAGCTGGTTACTGATGCAGTAAAACACCAGTAGTGCAGATTCAATTCCTATACCAGCTGAGGTGATTCATGAAAGCCCCACTTCTCAACCTTGCCTCACCTTGAAGTGTGGTGATTTTCAGGTCCAATCACCACCAGTTAGCTCTCCCCCTCAGAGGGGAGGCCTGCGGTCATCTGAGATTATAGTGACTTTACTAAAACTAAATTCCACATCTAACACAAGCTCCAAAATAAACATGGGATAAAAAATGTAACTCTTGCACTTGACAAATTAGGAAGATTGATCATATCCTACTTAAAAAATGCCTTAACAAATCTGTGCTAGCTTCCCTTAATTCACATTTGTTCAAGTACATATCAATTGCCCAGGGTGGTCATATGTAAAAGCTTTTCCACTGACTAACCTACGTTTTCACCCTCTTTTGAGTAGAGTGCCACATTTGCAATTCTCTAGTCCCCACAAAAAGATGATTAAGGGACCAGTTCCTCCATAATTTACACTCACCTCCCTCATATCTTCAGAACATAGAACAGTACAACACAGGAACAGGCCCGTCAGACCACCATGTTGTGCCAAACATGAAGTCAAGTTAAACTAATTTCTTCCGACTGCCCTTGGTCCTTAAATGCAGCCCATCCCGAGTATTGGCTAATAAACTTTGGAGTATTGTAGAACCAGCCTATTTAATACCTGTTTACATTGGCCAAAGAAAGCAGTGAATTGCTAAAGGCAAATACAAGTATTCATTGAGATCTTCAACCATACCCTCAATCTCCATGGGTAATTAGACCTGTGTCTTTTAGCATCTTTAATGCTTTAAAAGACTTTCAGATTGCCTGTTCTCCTTCTCAAGCGTTATTAAAAGGACAGAAACAGGAGCGGAGAAGTGCCCCGCTCCCCCCCCCCCCCGCTCTAAGGGTCATCCAGACTCCGCTCTGTCTCCACGGGGGCTGTTTGACCTGCTGAGACTTTCCAGCATGTTCGGCGGTGGGGGAAGGACACCAACACCACCCCCTCCACCGAGCCGGCTTTGCTGGCTTCGGAGCGCCAGCCTCAGTGCGGATGGAGGCGGCAGCCAGGCCCAGGCCCAGGCCCAGGCCCGGGCCTAGGCCCAGGCTCCATTGTCCGCGCGATCTGATTAATGAGCAGCCGCTGCGCCGTGCAGGTCGCAGACCTCCGAAGAGCTCCATCCTCTCCCGGTCGAGGTGTAAAGCGAGAGAGCACCGCTCCAGCCGCGCTCCAGACTTGTGTCCCCGGCTGCACTCACTTGTCTTTTTCGGTGCCGAAAATCGAGGCCAGATACTCCGCCATCTTGCGCCCCTCTCGGCCCGCGCTTCACGTCACCACTTCCGGCCAAACGTCACCGCAACGTCTGTACGTCACACTGCATGCACGCGATTGCGTATGACGTAACTCACGATGATTGGGGGGGAGGGGAAAGGGGGAGGGAAAAGGGGGAGGGGAGGGGGGCACGTGGAGGGGGGGAGGGGGGCACGTGGAGGGGGGGAGGGGGGCACGTGGAGGGGGGGAGGGGGGCACGTGGAGGGGGGGAGGGGGGCACGTGGAGGGGGGGAGGGGGGCACGTGGAGGGGTGGAGGGTGGAGGGGGGGAGGGGGGCACGTGGAGGGGGGGGAGGGGGGCACGTGGAGGGGGGGGAGGGGGGCACGTGGAGGGGGGGAGGGGGGCACGTGGAGGGGGGGAGGGGGGCACGTGGAGGGGGGGGAGGGGGGCACGTGGAGGGGGGGGAGGGGGGCACGTGGAGGGGGGCACGTGGAGGGGGGGAGGGGGGCACGTGGAGGGGGGCACGTGGAGGGGGGAGGTGGGCACGTGGAGGGGGGAGGGGGGCACGTGGAGGGGGGAGGGGGGCACGTGGAGGGGGGAGGGGGGCACGTGGAGGGGGGAGGGGGGTACGTGGAGGGGGGGAGGGGGCACGTGGAGGGGGGGAGGGGGGCACGTGGAGGGGGGGAGGGGGGCACGTGGAGGGGGGAGGGGGGCACGTGGAGGGGGGGAGGGGGGCACGTGGAGGGGGGCACGTGGAGGGGGGGAGGGGGGCACGTGGAGGGGGGGAGGGGGCACGGGGAGGGGGGCACGTGGAGGGGGGCACGGGGAGGGGGGCACGTGGAGGGGGGAGGGGGGACGTGGAGGGGGGCACGTGGAGGTGGGAGGGGGGCACGTGGAGGGGGGGAGGGGGGCACGGGAGGGGGGCACGTGGAGGGGGGAGGTGGGCACGTGGAGGGGGGAGGGGGGCACGTGGAGGGGGGCATGTGGAGGGGGGAGGGGGGCACGTGGAGGGGGGCACGTGGAGGGGGGAGGGGGGCACATGGAGGGGGGAGGGGGGGCACGTGGAGGGGGAGGGGGGCACGTGGAGGGGGGAGGGGGGCACGTGGAGGGGGGGAGGGGGGCACGTGGAGGGGGGGAGGGGGCACGTGGAGGGGGGGAGGGGGCACGTGGAGGGGGGGAGGGGGGGCACGTGGAGGGGGGGAGGGGGGCACGTGGAGGGGGGGGAGGGGGGCACGTGGAGGGGGGCACGTGGAGGGGGGGAGGGGGGCACGTGGAGGGGGGGAGGGGGCACGTGGAGGGGGGGAGGGGGGCACGTGGAGGGGGGCACGGGGAGGGGGGCACGTGGAGGGGGGAGGGGGGACGTGGAGGGGGGCACGTGGAGGGGGGAGGGGGGCACGTGGAGAGGGGGGGAGGGGGGCACGGGGAGGGGGGCACGTGGAGGGGGGAGGGGGGCACGTGGAGGGGGGAGGGGGGACGTGGAGGGGGGAGGGGGGACGTGGAAGGGGGGGAGGGGGCACGTGGAGGGGGGAGGGGGGGACATGAAAGGGGGGAGGGGGGATGTGGGGGGGCGTAGGGGGGGACGAAGGGGGTGAGGGGGGAGTGGGGACGTGAGGGGGGGGTGGGGAGGGAGGGGGGGTTGGGGGTCACGTGCTCACTGTGTGGGAGGACGTGGGGGGACGTGGGGGAGGGAAGGGGGGAATGTGGGCTCTTGGGGGGGAAGGGTGGGGGGGGAATGTGGGGGGGGAAGGCGTTGTGGGGAATGTGGGGGGGGGAAGGGGTGGGGGGAATGTAGGTGGGGGGAAGGGGTGGTGGGGGGAATGTGGGGGGGGAAGGGGTGGGGGGATGTGGGGTGGGGGGGGAAGGGTGGAGGGAATGTGTGTGGGGGGGAAGGGGTGGGGGGGAGAAATGTGGCGGGGGGGTGTGGTGGTGGGGGGAAGGGATGGGAGGGGGTGGGGGGTATGTGGTGGTCGGGGAAGGGATGGGGGGAGGGGTGGGGGGGGATGTGGGGGGGGGGAGGGGTGGGGGTGATGTGGTGGGGGGGGCAGGGGGTGGTGGGTGGGATGTGGGAGGGGGTGGGGGGGGAAGGGGTGGGGGGGAAGGGGTGGGGGGGATGTGGTGGTGGGGGAAGGGGTGGGGGGGGAGGGGGTGGGGGGTATGTGGAGGTGGGGGGGATGTGGGGGGGGGAAGGGTGGGGGGGGATGTGGTGGGGGAAGGGGTGGGGCTGATGTGGTGGGGGGGAAGGGGGTGGTGGGTCGGATGTGGGAGGGGGTGGGGGGGAAGGGGGATGTGGGGAGTTGGGGGGAATGGGGGGGTGTGATGTGGGCGATGGGGGGGGCGTGATGTGGAGGGAAGGGAGAGAGGGGGCGTGGGGGGAAGGGAGAGAGGGGGGGGTGGGGGCAAGGGAGAGAGGGGGGGGTGGGGGGAAGGCAGAGAGGGGGGGGTGGGGGGAAGGGACAGAGGGGGGTGGGGGAAGGGAGAGGGAGTTTGGGGGGGGAAGGGGAGTGGGGAAGGGAGAGGGGGGGTGGGGGGGAAGGGGAAGTGGGGAAGGGAGAGGGGGGTGGGGGGGAAGGGGAGTGGGGAAGGGAGAGGGGGGTGGTGGGGAAGGGGAGTGGGGAAGGGAGAGGGGGGGTGGAGGGGAAGGGGGAGTGGGGAAGGGAGAGAGGGGTGATAGGTAGAGGGGGATGTGGGGGAAGGGCAGATGTGGGATGTTGGGGGCTGGGGGAAGGGGGGTTGTGGTGGGGGGATGTTGAATGGGATGGATAGGATAGAGGTGGAGAGACTCTTCCCGCTCAGAAAAGACAGTAGGACTAGGGGGCACAGCCTCAAGATAAAGGGGTGGGGGGCGGTTTAGAACGGAGTTGAGGAGGAACTTCTTCACTCAAAGGGTGGTGAATCTCTGGAATTCTCTGCCCTGAAGTGGTGGAGGCTGCCTCGCTAAATATTTTTAAGAAACGGGTTGATGGGTTTTTGATAAGAGAGGGGATTAAGGGTTATGGGGAGAGAGGGCGGGAAGGTGGAACTGAGTCACGACAGATCAGCCATGATCTTATTGAATGGCGGGGCAGGCTCGAAGGGCCAGATGGCCTACTCCTGCTCCTATTTCTTATGTTCTTATGATGTGGGGGGGAGGGGGGATGTGGCAGGGGGAAGGGGGGATGTGGGGTGGGGGGGGAAGGGGGGATGTGTGGGGGTAAGGGGGGATGTGGGGGGAGGGGGGGATGTGGGTGATGAGGGGAAGGGGGGATGTGTGGGGTCGGGGGAAGTGGGGATGTGGGGGTTGATCAACATCTGGCATGTGGAAGGATTTTAAGTGTAAATTGACAGGGATTCAGGACCGACACATTCCTGTAAGGATGAAGGATAAATATGGCAAGTTTTGGGAACCTTGGATAACGAGAGATATTATGAGCCTAGTCAAAGAGAAAAAGGAAGCATTTGTCAAGGAGGAGGCTGGGAACACACGAAGCAAGTGTGGAATACAAGGAAAGTATGAAGAAACTTAAGCAAGGAGAACGGAGGGCTAAATGGGGTCAGGAAAACGCATTGGTCAGCAGGATTAAGGAAAATCTCAAGGCTTTTCATACATATATAAAGAGCAAGAGGGTAGCCAGGGAGAGGGTTGGCCCACTCAAGGACAAGGGAGGGAATCTATGCATGGAGCCAGAGGAAATGGGTGAGGTATTAAATGAGTATTTTGCGTCAGTATTCACCAAAGAGAAGGACTTGATGGATGATAAGTCTGGGAAAGGATGTGTAGATAGTTTGAGTCGTGTCGAGATCAAAAAGGTGGTGGTATTGGGTTCTTGAGAAACATTAAGGTAGACAAGTCCCCAGGGCCTGATGGGATATATCAAGAGAGGCAAAAGAGGAAACTGCTTGGGTCTTGAGAGAAATCTTTGTATCCTCACTGGCTACAGGGGAGATCCCAGAGGACTGGAGAATAGCCTTGTTTAAGAAGGGTAGCAAGAATAATCCAGGTAATTACAGGCCAGTGAGCCTTACATCAGTGGTAGGGAAATTATTAACATAGAACATTACAGTACAGTACAGGCCCTTCGGCCCTCGATGTTGCACCGACCAGTGGAACCAATCTAATGACCCTCTAACCTAAACTATTCCAATGTTATCCATATGCCTATCCACTGACCATTTGAATGCCTTTAAAGTTGGTGAGTCTACAACTGCTGCAGGCAGGGCATTCCACACCCTTACTACCCTCTGAGTAAAGAACCTACCTCTGACATCCGTCCTATAATTACCAACCCTCAATTTAAAGCTATGTCCCCTTGTGTTAGCCATCACCATCCGAGGAAAAAGGCTCTCACTGTCCACCCTATCTAATCCTCTGATCATCTTGTATGCCTCAATTAGGTCACCTCGTAACCTTCTTCTCTCTACTGAAAATAACCTCAAGTCCCTCAGCCTTTCCTCATAAGACCTTCCCACCATACCAGGCAATATCCTGGTAAACCTCCTCTGCACCCTTTCCAATGCCTCCACATCTTTCTTATAATGCGGCGACCAGAACTGTACGCAATACTCCAAGTGCGGCCGCACCAGAGTTTTGTACAGTTGCAACATGATCTCACGGCTCCGAAATTCAATCCCTCTACCAATAAAAGCTAACACACTGTACACCTTCTTAACAACCTTATCAACCTGGGTGCCAACTTTCAGGGAGCTATGCTCATGTACACCAAGATCTCTCTGCTCGTCGACACTACCAAGAACCTTTCTGTTAGCCCAATATTCTGTAATCCTGTTACTCCTTCCAAAGTGAATCACCTCACACTTTTCCGCATTAAACTCCATCTGCCACCTCTCGGCCCAGCTCTGCAGCTTATCTAAGTCCCTCTGCAAACTGTAACATCCATCCTCACTGTCTACAACTCCTCTGACTTTGGTGTCGTCAGCAAATTTACTAACCCATCCTTCTACACCCTCATCTAGGTCATTTATAAAAATGACAAACAGCAGTGGCCCCAAAACAGATCCTTGAGGTACACCACTTGTAACTGAACTCCAGGTTGAATATTTCCCATCAACCATCACTCTCTGTCTTCTATCAGCTAGCCAATTCCTGATCCAAACTGCTAAATCACCCTCAGTCCCATGCATCTGCACTTCCTGCAGTAGCCTACCATGGGGAACCTTATCAAATGCTTTGCTAAAATCCATATACATAAGAACATAAGAAATAGGAGCAGGAGTAGGCCATCTAGCCCTTCGAGCCTGCCCCGCCATTCAATAAGATCATGGCTGATCTGTCGCTGCTCAGTTCCACATTCCCGCCCTCTCCCCATAACCCTTAATCCCCTCTCTTATCAAAAACCCATCAACCCGCGTCTTAAATATATTTAGCGAGGCAGCCTCCACCACTTCCAGAGAATTCCAGAGATTCACCACCCTTTGAGTGAAGAAGTTCCTCCTCAACTCTGTTCTAAACTGTGCCCCCCCTTATCTTGAGGCTGTGCCCTCTAGTCCTACTGTCCTTTCTGAGCGGGAAGAGTCTCTCCACCTCTACCCTATCCATCCCCTTCATTATCTTATACGTCTCAATAAGATCCCCCCTCATCCTTCTAAACTCCATTGAGTACAGACCTAGTTTATTCAGCCTCTCTTCATAGTTCAACCCCCTCATCTCCGGTATCAGCCTAGTGAACCTTCTCTGCACTCCCTCCAGGGCCAAAATATCCTTTTGCAAATAAGGGGACCAAAACTGCACACAGTACTCCAGCTGTGGCCTCACCAGTGCCCTATACAGCTGCAGCAAGACCTCCCTGCTTTTATATTCAATCCCCCTCGCTATAAAGACCAACATCCCATTCGCCTTCTTGACCACCTGCTGCACTGCAGACTGGGTTTTTGCGATTCATGCACAAGGACCCCCAGGTCCCTCTGCACCGTAGCATGCTACAGCTTTTCGCCTTTTAAATAATAAATCCCTCCTACTATTATTTCTGCCAAAGTGGATAACCTCACACTTGCTAACGTTATTCACTCAGTTTTTCACTCAGAGGGTGGTGAGTGAATGGAATCGGCTGCCGTCGTCGGTGGTGGAGGCGAACTCGCTGGGGTCTTTTAAAAGACTTCTGGATCAGTATATGGGGTTTAATGGGATTGGGGGTTATAGATAGGTCTATAGATTGGTGGGGTTGATGTGATCGGCGCAACTCGAGGGCCGAAGGGCCTGTTTGTGCTGTAATGTTCTATGTTCTATGTTATACTCCATCTGCCAGGTCCTCGCCTACTCACTCAGCCTATCCCGATTTCTCTGCAGACTTTCCACACCCTCCAGGCAATTTGCTTTTCCACTCATCTTCGTCTCATCAGCAAATTTCGACACCTTACACTCAGCCTCCTCCTTCCTCCCGGTCCCTCCCTCCTTCCTCCCCACTCCCCACTCCTTCCTCCCACCCTTCTTCCCCCCAGCAGCCCCCTCCTGTTCCTGACCCTTAGAGTTAGCCAGTCTAGGGGGTGTGGATGTCTCTTGTACTCCATTATCAATGGCACCCTCTCTCCCCCTGATGAGCCTCAGTGTCTGTAGCTCAGAGGCCAGCTCATCCACCTTGAGCTGGAGCTCATCCACCTTGAGCTGGAGCTCCTCCAGCAACCTGCACTTACTGCAGACATGGTCACTGGGAAGGACCCTGGGGTCCACCAGCTCCCACATCATACAGAAACAGCACATCACATGCCCCTCCATCACACTCTCTTAGTAAATACTGACCACAGTTAAGAATTTAAACTTACCTGCCCCTTTTCTCCCAAGCCCTTTGATCCTAAGCCCTTCCACCACATCAACTGCCTTACCCTTATCCACCTCTTTGGTCACCTTTTCAAAAAACTTGATAAGGTTTGTGAGGCACGACCTACCCTTCACAAATCCGTGTTGGCTATCCCTAATCAATTTATTTCTCTCTAGATGATTATAAATCCTATCCCTTATAATTCTTTCCAAAACTTTGCCCACAACAGAAGTAAGGCTCACTGACCTATAATTCCCAGGATGGTCTCTACTCCCCTTCTTGAACAAAGGGACAACATTTGCTCACCTCCAATCTTCCAGCACTATACCTGTAGCCAATGACGACATAAAGATCAAAGCCAAAGGCTCTGCAATCTCCTCTCTAGCCTCCCAGTGAATCTGAGGGTAAATCCCATCCGGCCCAGGGGACTTATCTATTTTCACACTCTCAAGAATTACCAACACCTCCTCCTTATGTACCTCAATCCCGTCTAGTCTACAACCTGGTATCGCAGTATTCTCCTCGACTACATTGACTTTTTCCTGCGTGAATACTGACGAAAAATACTCATTCAGTGCCTCTCCTATTTCTTCAGGATCCAGGCACAACTTCCCACTACTGTCTCTGACCCTAATCTTGCCCTAACCAATCTTTTATTCTTGACATACTTGTAGAAAGCTTTATGGTTCTCCTTGATCCTATCCGCCAAAGTCTTCTCATGTCCTCTTCTAGCTCTTAACACTCTCTTTAGCTCATTCTTGGCTAATTTATAACTCTCCAGTGCCCTAACTGAGCCTTCACGTCTCATCTTTATTGCAGAGGACTCTTTGAGGCAAGATTTATTCCCACTTGGAAATAAGTGAACGTATTAGTGAGAGGCAACATGGTTTTGTGAAGGGGAGGTTGTGTCTCACAATGTTGACCGAGTTTTTTGAGGAAGTGATGAAGGTGATTGATGAGAGTAGGGCAGTGGATGTTGTCTACGTGGACTTCAGTAAGGCCTCTGACAAGGTCCCTCATGGCAGACTGGTGCAGAAGGTGAAGTTGCAGGGGATCAGAGGTGAGCTGGAAGGTGGATACAAAACTGGTTCAGTCAAAGGAGACAGAGGGTAGCAGTGGAAGGGTGTGTTTCTGAATGGAGGGCTGTGACAAGTGGTGTTCTTCAGGGATCAGTGCTGGGATCTTTGCTGTTTGTAATATATATAAATGATTTGAAGGAAAATGTAACTGGATTGATTAGTAAGTTTGTGGACAACAGAAAGGTTGGTGGATTTGCCAATCATGATGAGGACCATCAGAGGATACAGCAGGATATAGATCAGTTGGAGACTTGGGTGGAGAGATGGCAGATGGAGTTTAATCCGGACAAATGTGATGTATTGCATTTTGGAAGCTCTAACACAGATAGAAAATATACAGGAAATGGCAGAACCCTTAGGAGTATTGATAGGCAGAGGGATCTGGGTGTACAGGTACACAGGTCACTGAAAGTGGCAATGCAGGTGGAGAAGGTAGTTAAGAAGGCATACGGCATGCTTGCTTTCATTGGCTGGGGCACTGAGTTTAAAAATTGGCAAGACATGTTACAGCTTTAGTTAGGCTGCACTTGGAATATAATGTTCAATTCTGGTCACCACACTACCAGAAGGATGTGGAGGCTTTGGAGAGGGTACAGAAAAGATTCACCAGGATGTTGCCTGGTCTGGAGGGCATTTGCTATGGGGAGAGGCTGGAGACACTTGGTTTGTTCTCACTGGAGCGACGGAGGTTGAGGAGAGACCTGATAGAAATCTACAAGATTATGAGAGGCATGGACAGAGTGGATAGTCAGAAGCTTTTTCCCAGGGTGGAAGAGTCAATTGTGAGGGGGCAGAGGTTTAAGGTGGGAGGGACAAGGTTTAAAGGGGATGTACAAGGCAGATTTTTTATGCAGAGAGTAGCGGTGCCTGGAACTCATTGCCAGGGGGAGGTAATGGAAGCAGATACGATAGTGACTTCTAAGGGACACCTTGACAAATACATGAATAGAATGGGAATGGAGGGATATGGTCCCAGGAAGGGTAGGGGGTTTTAGTTCAGTCGGGCAGCATGGTCGGTGCAGGCTTGGAGGGCTAAAGGGCCTGTTCCAGTGCTGTAATTTTCTTTGTTCTTTGTATTCTATTTGTGGCCTAACCACTGTTTTATACAGCTCCCTCATAACCTTCCTGTCCTAATATTTTATACCTTGGTTAATAAAGGCAAGTACCCCATGTGCCTTCTTAACCACTTTATCTCCCTGTCCTGATGCCTATGGACATGAACCCCAAGGTCCCTCTGGTCCTTTGTGCTTTCTAGCATCCTCCCATTCATTGTGTATTCCCTTACCTGGCTAGTCCCCCATAATGTGTCACCTCACACTTTCCAGGGTTAAATTCCATTTGTTACTGTTCTGTCCATCTGACCAGCCCATCTATATCATCCTGTAAACCAAGCCTTTCCTCCTCACTATTTACTTTCAATAAAAATAGTGGGTGGCACAGTGGTTAGCACTGCCACCTCACAGCACCAGGGATCTGGGTTCAATTCCAGCATTAGGTGACCGTGGAGTTTGCACATTCTCCCCGTGTCCATGTGGGTTTTCTCCGGGATGTCCAGTTTCCTCCCATGCTCAGATGCGCAGGTTAGGTGAATTGGCTATGCTAAATTGTCCCCTAGTGTCCTAGGATATACAGGTTAGGGATATTAACAGGGTAAATACAAAGAACAAAGAACAACCCAGCACGGGAAACAGGCCCTTCGGCCCAACGAGCCCGCGCCGCCGCATCACCCTACACCTATTCTACCCTGCGTATCTATGAATGGAACCTCTACTCAGTCAGATTCAGGGAAGAAATAGTGTCAATTTGGTAAAAACCGATTAGCCTGAGAGCACATCTTTGGGGTGTGGGAGGAAACCGGAGCGCCCGGAGGAAACCCACGCAACCACAGGGAGAATGCGCAAACTCCCACAGACACAGGCCCAAATCCATGTGCTTGCACAGCCAGCAGTGCTAGTCACTGAGCTGTTGCGGCGCCCATCTACCGGTCCAGGATCAAGCACACACACCGACACAAAGTTCTAGGCCACTCCTGGAACTTCCAAGAGCAGCCCAGGCACGACCCGCCGTGTGAATGCCCCTCGTTTGACACGAGGTGGACCTCCACCTGTGGAATAAAGACAAAAATATTAATCTTACAGCCTGCCTTTCCGGTGTCTCCCGAGGTTTAACCCTATTAAAATATCCCCTACCATATCCCTCCATTCTCGTTTCACTCATGTGCCTATCTAACTGCATCTTAAACGAGTCCAATGTTCCTGCCTCCACCACCCTACTCGGTAGCGCGTTCCAGACCCCTACAACGCTCTGCGTAAAGAACCTTCTTCTCACCTCCAAATTATACCTCTCCCCCCTCACCCTTAAATGATGACCTCTCGTCATCATTGCAGGGATAGAGTCTGGGTGAGTTAGTTGTTGAAGAATCAGTGCAGATCTGATGGGCCGAAGGGCCTCCTGCACTGTAGGGATTCTATAAAATATTCTTCTATGAAAAAGTGGAGAAGCAGTGTGTCTCAGGGATCAGTGCTGGGCTCAATGTTATTTGTCATTTATATTAATGATTTGGATGAGAATATAGGGGGCATGGTTAGTAAGTTTGCAGATGACACCAAGATTGGTGGCATAGTGGACAGTGAGGAAGGTTATCTCCAATTGCAACGGGATCTTGATCAATTGGGCCAGTGGGCTGACGAATGGCAGATGGAGTTTAATTTAGATAAATGTGAGGTAATGCATTTTGATAGATTGAACCAGGACAGGAATTACTCAGTTAATGGTAGGGCACTGGGGAGAGTTACAGAACAAGGAGATCTTGGGGTACAGTGTTGTGCCTGCCACACAGTCTGTTTTAATGCTTATATGGTGGACAAAGAATTGAGAGTAGACTTCTTGTTAATACAACAACATTTATTTAGATGCACAATCAATAATCACCCACCCAATCAACAATAAGTTACCTTACAGAAATACTAAATTTCAAATCCAATTCTAGACCTTGACTGAACTTTTGTGTGACTGGCAAGTACCCAGGCAAATATTGGCAAACTCTGTATCCTCTGCATAGTCTGGTCCTTTGGTCAGGTCTGTTATTCTGTCCTTGTGCTGCTTGTTGCTGCTGACGGTCACCATTGTTGTAGCTGGTTTGTGGAATCAGAGAGAGAGAGTTTCTGTTGTCCAGCATCTTTTATCCCTTCTTGCTTTTGTGTCCTTTTTGGGCAGTCTTTTGATTCTTGTCAATCGGTTGGTCAGGGCTCGATCATCCTGACCGATAAGAGTCCGATTAGGTGCTGGGGCACTTGGGTCACAGACCTCCCTCCCAAATAAGGGGTTAAGGCTTATTGTCTGGTAAACAAGTCTGACCAGAGAGTCTTTGGGATGTCCTATTTCCTGTGTTTGAGCTGCAGCCTGTTTATCTCTGTCTATAAAGCTGCAGTCTGCTGTTTCAGTGCTTGTCCAATTATCCCAGCATGCTCTGCATATCTCCACTTTAGGTGACCAGTTTGGCCACAGTTCTTCCTGTTGATCCTGAACATGAAGCGTGTTGGATCACAGACCCAGGACCAATATCCGTCAGGAATTCTCCAGTCGCTCCGGGTTATTGTCATGTACAGTAATAACACATCCCTACAACATATTTATATTCCAGAAGCTACAGATGGCAAACATTCTGCTGTTAACCATGAATTACAAATAACCACACATTTTAAAACAAAACCATTATAATAAGCCAATTACAAACAACCAAACATTAAGAAACATTACAATAAGTATTGTCTATTATTGTCCATTAGTGCAAAGTGTAATCCGGTGGGTTCTCTGTAAACATTGTGCTAATGAATTTGAGGGGACTGTGATTTGAGGGCGGATCCCATGTCTTATTATTGTATCACCCCACAAATATCCGGGATATGAAAGGTTCATCTTGCTCTGGAGAGGTCCTGCATGCTTATCTCAATGATCAATCTCTTTGTTCTCCGGAGCATTGAACCTGGTGGCTGTGGCTGTGGTGAGTGACTGATTTGAATTAAAAACCATTATTTTCCTGTACTTCCGGTTCTCGGGGCTTGTTAGAGTGTAGTTTACTTCCGTACCGGAAGTTAGGCCAGGGGATTGTCGTTAAGGGGGAGCGGGGGGTATAAAAATGGGGTAGCATCATAGAGCGGGCAGCGGAGTGGGTGGGAACAGAGTGAGAAGGGCTTTGGCTCGCTGGGCTTAGGGGAGAGCAGGCTTAGAGAAGGTGAGTGACAGGTTTCTACCTTTGGGAGCTTACAGGAGGTTGGGACATGGCAGGGAATATAGGTAGGAACGTAAGTTGTATCAGGTGCCACATGTGGGAGTTCATGGTGGTGTCACGTGTCCCCAAGGTCCACATCTGCAGTAAATGTTTGGAACTGCAGCGCTTGAGGGCCCGGATCAGGCAACTCGAGGGGCGGCTGGAGGACGCTTTTCTAGTAAGGGAGAACGAGACAATAATGGCTGGGAACCATGAGAAAGAGGAGGTCTCAAGGGCTGAAGGGAGGATGGACGACTGTGAGGAGGGGAAAGAGGAAGAAGAAGAGCAGTCAGGGTCCCCCAGCCTCCCCAGAGGCCTCCCAAGGTTCGTCGACAGGGGCACAGAAAGATAGGCAGGAGGGGGAGACTAACTTAGAGGGACAGAAGGGGGCCGGTAAGGTGATAGTGGTAGGGGACGGGAGGGTCAGGGGTATCGATAGGAGGTTCTGTGGACAGAGGCGTGAGTCCAGGATGGTGGTCTGCTTCCCTGGAGCAGGGGTAAAGGACGTATCGGACAGGGTAGAGGGAATTTTGAAAGGGGAGGGGGCACAGGCTGAGGTCATAGTACATGTAGGGGAGGGGGACATAGGAAGGAGGAGTAGGGTAGAGGTACGTAGGCAATTTAAGGAGTTGGGGGCCAAGCTAAAGAGTAGGACCTCTTTAGGTGTGTGTGTCTCTCTATCTCTGTCGGTGTGTGTGTCTCTCTCTCTCCCTCTGTCGGTGTGTGTCTCTCTCTCCCTCTGTCGGTGTGTGTCTCTCTCTCTCCCTCTGTCGGTGTGTGTGTCTCTCTCTCTCCCTCTGTCGGTGTGTGTGTCTCTCTCTCTCCCTCTGTCGGTGTGTGTCTCTCTCTCCCTCTGTCGGTGTGTGTGTCTCTCTCTCTCACTCTGTCGGTGTGTGTGTCTCTCTCTCTGTCGGTGTGTGTCTCTCTCTCCCTCTGTCGGTGTGTGTCTCTCTCTCCCTCTGTCGGTGTGTGTGTCTCTCTCTCTCTGTCGGTGTGCGTGTCTCTCTCTCTCCCTCTGTCGGTGTGTCTCTCTCTCTCCCTCTGTCGGTGTGTGTCTCTCTCTCTCCCTCTGTCGGTGTGTGTGTCTCTCTCTCTCCCTCTGTCGGTGTGTGTGTCTCTCTCTCTCCCTCTGTCGGTGTGTCTCTCTCTCTCCCTCTGTCGGTGTGTGTGTCTCTCTCTCTCCCTCTGTCGGTGTGTGTGTCTATCTCTCCCTCTGTCGTTGTGTGTCTCTCTCTCTCCCTCTGTCGGTGTGTGTGTCTCTCTCTCTCCCTCTGTCGGTGTGTGTGTCTCTCTCTCTCCCTCTGTCGGTGTGTGTCTCTCTCTCCCTCTGTCGGTGTGTGTGTCTCTCTCTCTCACTCTGTCGGTGTGTGTGTCTCTCTCTCTGTCGGTGTGTGTCTCTCTCTCTCCCTCTGTCGGTGTGTGTATGTCTCTCTCTCACTCTGTCGGTGTGTGTGTGTCTCTCTCTCACTCTGTCGGTGTGTGTGTGTCTCTCTCACTCCCTCTGTCGGTGTGTGTTTGTGTCTCTCTCACTCCCTCTGTCGGTGTGTGTGTGTCTCTCTCTCTCCCTCTGTCGGTGTGTGTCTCTCTCTCCCTCTGTCGGTGTGTGTCTCTCTCTCCCTCTGTCGGTGTGTGTCTCTCTCTCCCTCTGTCGGTGTGTGTGTCTCTCTCCCTCTGTCGGTGTGTGTGTCTCTCTCTCTCTGTCGGTGTGTGTCTCTCTCTCTCCCTCTGTCGGTGTGTCTCTCTCTCTCCCTCTGTCGGTGTGTGTCTCTCTCTCTCCCTCTGTCGGTGTGTGTGTCTCTCTCTCTGTCGGTGTGTGTCTCTCTCTCTCCCTCTGTCGGTGTGTGTATGTCTCTCTCTCACTCTGTCGGTGTGTGTGTGTCTCTCTCTCACTCTGTCGGTGTGTGTGTGTCTCTCTCACTCCCTCTGTCGGTGTGTGTTTGTGTCTCTCTCACTCCCTCTGTCGGTGTGTGTGTGTCTCTCTCTCTCCCTCTGTCGGTGTGTGTCTCTCTCTCCCTCTGTCGGTGTGTGTCTCTCTCTCCCTCTGTCGGTGTGTGTCTCTCTCTCCCTCTGTCGGTGTGTGTGTCTCTCTCCCTCTGTCGGTGTGTGTGTCTCTCTCTCTCTGTCGGTGTGTGTCTCTCTCTCTCCCTCTGTCGGTGTGTCTCTCTCTCTCCCTCTGTCGGTGTGTGTCTCTCTCTCTCCCTCTGTCGGTGTGTGTGTCTCTCTCTCTCTCCCTCTGTCGGTGTGTGTGTCTCTCTCTCTCCCTCTGTCGGTGTGTCTCTCTCTCTCCCTCTGTCGGTGTGTGTGTCTCTCTCTCTCCCTCTGTCGGTGTGTGTGTCTATCTCTCCCTCTGTCGTTGTGTGTCTCTCTCTCTCCCTCTGTCGGTGTGTGTCTCTCTCTCTCTCTCTGTCGGTGTGTGTCTCTCTCCCTCTGTCGGTGTGTCTCTCTCTCTCCCTCTGTCGGTGTGTGTCTCTCTCTCTCTGTCGGTGTGTGTGTCTCTCTCTCTCCCTCTGTCGGTGTGTGTGTCTCTCTCTCTCCCTCTGTCGGTGTGTGTGTCTCTCTCTCTCTCTGTCGGTGTGTGTCTCTCTCCCTCTGTCGGTGTGTCTCTCTCTCTCCCTCTGTCGGTGTGTGTCTCTCTCTCTCTGTCGGTGTGTGTGTCTCTCTCTCTCCCTCTGTCGGTGAGTGTGTCTCTCTCTCTCCCTCTGTCGGTGTGTGTGTCTCTCTCTCTCCCTCTGTCGGTGTGTGTGTCTATCTCTCCCTCTGTCGTTGTGTGTCTCTCTCTCTCCCTCTGTCGGTGTGTGTGTCTCTCTCTCTCCCTCTGTCGGTGTGTGTCTCTTTCTCTCCCTCTGTCGGTGTGTGTGTCTCTCTCTCTGTCGGTGTGTCTCTCTCTCCCTCTGTCGGTGTGTGTCTCTCTCTCTCTCTCTGTCGGTGTGTGTCTCTCTCCCTCTGTCGGTGTGTGTGTCTCTCTCTCTCCCTCTGTCAGTGTGTGTGTCTCTCTCTCTCGCTCTGTCGGTGTGTGTCTCTCTCTCTCTCTCTGTCGGTGTGTGTGTGTCTCTCTCTCCCTCTGTCGGTGTGTGTCTCTCTCTCTCCCTCTGTCGGTGTGTGTCTCTCTCTCTCTCTCTGTCGGTGTATGTGTCTCTCTCTCTCCCTCTGTCGGTGTGTGTGTGTCTCTCTCTCTGTCGGTGTATGTGTCTCTCTCTCTCCCTCTGTCGGTGTGTGTGTGTCTCTCTCTCCCTCTGTCAGTGTGTGTGTCTCTCTCTCTCTCTGTCGGTGTATGTGTCTCTCTCTTTCCCTCTGTCGGTGTGTGTCTCTCTCTCTCCCTCTGTCGGTGTATGTGTCTCTCTCTTTCCCTCTGTCGGTGTGTGTCTCTCTCTCTCTCTCTGTCGGTGTGTGTGTCTCTCTCTCTCTCTCTGTCGGTGTGTGTGTCTCTCTCTCTCTCTGTCGGTGTGTGTGTGTCTCTCTCTCCCTCTGTCGGTGTGTGTCTCTCTCTCTCCCTCTGTCGGTGTGTGTCTCTCTCTCTCCCTCTGTCGGTGTGTGTCTCTCTCTCTCCCTCTGTCGGTGTGTGTCTCTCTCTCTCTCTCTGTCGGTGTGTGTGTCTCTCTCTCTCTCTGTCGGTGTGTGTGTGTCTCTCTCTCTCTCTCTGTCGGTGTGTGTGTGTCTCTCTCTCTCTCTGTCGGTGTGTGTGTCTCTCTCTCTCTCTGTCGGTGTGTGTGTGTCTCTCTCTCTCCCTCTGTCGGTGTGTGTGTGTCTCCCTCTCCCTCTGTCGGTGTGTGTGTCTCTCTCTCCCTCTGTCGGTGTGTGTGTCTCCCTCTCTCTCTGTCGGTGTGTGTGTCTCTCTCTCTCCCTCTGTCGGTGTGTGTGTCTCTCTCCCTCTGTCGGTGTGTGTCTCCCTCTCTCTCTGTCGGTGTGTGTCTCTCTCTCTCCCTCTGTTGGTGTGTGTCTCTCTCTCCCTCTGTCGGTGTGTGTGTCTCTCTCTCTCCCTCTGTCGGTGTGTGTGTGTCTCTCTCTCTCCCTCTGTCGGTGTGTGTGTCTCTCTCTCCCTCTGTCGGTGTGTGTGTGTCTCTCTCTCTCCCTCTGTCGGTGTGTGTCTCTCTCTCTCCCTCTGTCGGTGTGTGTGTCTCTCTCTCTCTCTGTCGGTGTGTGTCTCTCTCTCTCCCTCTGTCGGTGTGTGTGTCTCTCTCTCTCTGTCGGTGTGTGTGTCTCTCTCTCTCCCTCTGTCGGTGAGTGTGTCTCTCTCTCTCCCTCTGCCAGTGTGTGTGTCTCTCTCTCTCCCTCTGTCGGTGTGTGTGTGTCTCTCTCGCTCCCTCTGTTGGTGTGTGTGTCTCTCTTTCTCCCTCTGTCGGTGTGTGTGTCTCTCTCTCTCCCTCTGTCGGTGTGTGTGTGTCTCTCTCTCTCCCTCTGTCGGTGTGTGTGTCTCTCTCCCTCTGTCGGTGTGTGTGTCTCTCTCTCTCCCTCTGTCGGTGTGTGTGTGTCTCTCTCTCTCTCTCTCTGTCGGTGTGTGTGTCTCTCTCTCTCCCTCTGTCGGTGTGTGTGTGTCTCTCTCTCCCTCTGTCGGTGTGTGTGTCTATCTCACCCTCTGTCGGTGTGTGTGTGTCTCTCTCTCTCTCTGTCGGTGTGTGTGTCTCTCTCTCTCCCTCTGTCGGTGTGTGTGTGTCTCTCTCTCTCCCTCTGTCGGTGTGTGTGTCTCTCTCTCCCTCTGTCGGTGTGTGTGTCTCCCTCTCTCTCTGTCGGTGTGTGTGTCTCTCTCTCTCCCTCTGTCGGTGTGTGTGTCTCTCTCCCTCTGTCGGTGTGTGTCTCCCTCTCTCTCTGTCGGTGTGTGTCTCTCTCTCTCCCTCTGTTGGTGTGTGTCTCTCTCTCCCTCTGTCGGTGTGTGTGTCTCTCTCTCTCCCTCTGTCGGTGTGTGTGTCTCTCTCTCTCCCTCTGTCGGTGTGTGTGTGTCTCTCTCTCTCCCTCTGTCGGTGTGTGTGTCTCTCTCTCCCTCTGTCGGTGTGTGTGTGTCTCTCTCTCTCCCTCTGTCGGTGTGTGTCTCTCTCTCTCCCTCTGTCGGTGTGTGTGTCTCTCTCTCTCTCTGTCGGTGTGTGTCTCTCTCTCTCCCTCTGTCGATGTGTGTGTCTCTCTCTCTCCCTCTGTCGGTGTGTGTGTCTCTCTCTCTCTCTGTCGGTGTGTGTCTCTCTCTCTCCCTCTGTCGGTGTGTGTGTGTCTCTCTCTCTCTGTCGGTGTGTGTGTCTCTCTCTCTCCCTCTGTCGGTGAGTGTGTCTCTCTCTCTCCCTCTGCCAGTGTGTGTGTCTCTCTCTCTCCCTCTGTCGGTGTGTGTGTGTCTCTCTCTCTCCCTCTGTCCGTGTGTGTGTCTCTGTTTCTCCCTCTGTCGGTGTGTGTGTCTCTCTCTCTCCCTCTGTCGGTGTGTGTGTGTCTCTCTCTCTCCCTCTGTCGGTGTGTGTGTCTCTCTCCCTCTGTCGGTGTGTGTGTCTCTCTCTCTCCCTCTGTCGGTGTGTGTGTGTCTCTCTCTCTCTCTCTCTCTGTCGGTGTGTGTGTCTCTCTCTCTCCCTCTGTCGGTGTGTGTCTCTCTCTCTCCCTCTGTCGGTGTGTGTGTCTCTCTCCCTCTGTCGGTGTGTGTGTGTCTCTCTCTCTCCCTCTGTCGGTGTGTGTGTGTCTCTCTCTCTCTCTCTGTCGGTGTGTGTGTCTCTCTCTCTCCCTCTGTCGGTGTGTGTCTCTCTCTCTCCCTCTGTCGGTGTGTGTGTCTCTCTCTCCCTCTGTCGGTGTGTGTGTGTCTCTCTCTCTCCCTCTGTCGGTGTGTGTGTCTCTCTGCCTCTGTCGGTGTGTGTCTCTCTCTCCCTCTGTCGGTGTGTGTGTGTCTCTCTCGCTCCCTCTGTCGGTGTGTGTGTCTCTCTCCCTCTGTCGGTGTGTGTCTCTCTTCCTCTGTCGGTGTGTGTGTCTCTCTCCCTCTGTCGGTGTGTCTCTCTCTCTCCCTCTGTCGGTGTGTCTGTCTCTCTCTCCCTCTGTCGGTGTGTGTGTCTCTCTCTCTCCCTCTGTCGGTGTGTGTGTCTCCCTCTCTCCCTCTGTCGGTGTGTGTCTCTCTCTCTCCCTCTGTCGGTGTGTGTGTCTCTCTCCCTCTGTCGGTGTGTGTGTCTCTCTCTCTCCCTCTGTCGGTGAGTGTGTCTCTCTCTCTCCCTCTGTCGGTGAGTGTGTCTCTCTCTCTCCCTCTGTCGGTGTGTGTGTGTCTCTCTCTCTCTCTCTGTCGGTGTGTGTGTCTCTCTCTCTCCCTCTGTCGGTGTGTGTGTCTCTCTCTCCCTCTGTCGGTGTGTGTGTGTCTCTCTCTCTCCCTCTGTCGGTGTGTGTGTCTCTCTCCCTCTGTCGGTGTGTGTCTCTCTCTCCCTCTGTCGGTGTGTGTGTGTCTCTCTCTCTCCCTCTGTCGGTGTGTGTGTGTCTCTCTCTCTCCCTCTGTCGGTGTGTGTGTCTCTCTCCCTCTGTCGGTGTGTGTCTCTCTCCCTCTGTCGGTGTGTGTGTCTCTCTCCCTCTGTCGGTGTGTCTCTCTCTCTCCCTCTGTCGGTGTGTGTCTCTCTCTCTCCCTCTGTCGGTGTGTGTCTCTCTCTCTCCCTCTGTCGGTGTGTGTGTCTCTCTCTCCCTCTGTCGGTGTGTGTGTCTCTCTCTCTCCCTCTGTCGGTGTGTGTCTCTCTCTCTCCCTCTGTCGGTGTGTCTCTCTCTCTCCCCCTGTCCGTGTGTCTCTCTCTCTCCCTCTGTCGGTGTGTGTCTCTCTCTCTCCCTCTGTCGGTGTGTGTGTCCCTCTCTCTCCCTCTGTCGGTGTGTGTGTGTCTCTCTCTCTGTCGGTGTATGTGTCTCTCTCTCTCCCTCTGTCGGTGTGTGTGTGTCTCTCTCTCCCTCTGTCAGTGTGTGTGTCTCTCTCTCTCTCTGTCGGTGTATGTGTCTCTCTCTTTCCCTCTGTCGGTGTGTGTCTCTCTCTCTCCCTCTGTCGGTGTATGTGTCTCTCTCTTTCCCTCTGTCGGTGTGTGTCTCTCTCTCTCTCTCTGTCGGTGTGTGTGTCTCTCTCTCTCTCTCTGTCGGTGTGTGTGTCTCTCTCTCTCTCTGTCGGTGTGTGTGTGTCTCTCTCTCCCTCTGTCGGTGTGTGTCTCTCTCTCTCCCTCTGTCGGTGTGTGTCTCTCTCTCTCCCTCTGTCGGTGTGTGTCTCTCTCTCTCCCTCTGTCGGTGTGTGTGTCTCTCTCTCTCTCTGTCGGTGTGTGTGTCTCTCTCTCTCCCTCTGTCGGTGTGTGTGTCTCTCTCTCTCTCTCTGTCGGTGTGTGTGTCTCTCTCTCTCTCTGTCGGTGTGTGTGTGTCTCTCTCTCTCTCTCTGTCGGTGTGTGTCTCTCTCTCCCTCTGTCGGTGTGTGTGTGTCTCTCTCTCTCTCTGTCGGTGTGTGTGTCTCTCTCTCTCTCTGTCGGTGTGTGTGTGTCTCTCTCTCTCCCTCTGTCGGTGTGTGTGTGTCTCCCTCTCCCTCTGTCGGTGTGTGTGTCTCTCTCTCCCTCTGTCGGTGTGTGTGTCTCCCTCTCTCTCTGTCGGTGTGTGTGTCTCTCTCTCTCCCTCTGTCGGTGTGTGTGTCTCTCTCCCTCTGTCGGTGTGTGTCTCCCTCTCTCTCTGTCGGTGTGTGTCTCTCTCTCTCCCTCTGTTGGTGTGTGTCTCTCTCTCCCTCTGTCGGTGTGTGTGTCTCTCTCTCTCCCTCTGTCGGTGTGTGTGTGTCTCTCTCTCTCCCTCTGTCGGTGTGTGTGTCTCTCTCTCCCTCTGTCGGTGTGTGTGTGTCTCTCTCTCTCCCTCTGTCGGTGTGTGTCTCTCTCTCTCCCTCTGTCGGTGTGTGTGTCTCTCTCTCTCTCTGTCGGTGTGTGTCTCTCTCTCTCCCTCTGTCGGTGTGTGTGTCTCTCTCTCTCTGTCGGTGTGTGTGTCTCTCTCTCTCCCTCTGTCGGTGTGTGTGTCTCTCTCTCTCTCTGTCGGTGTGTGTCTCTCTCTCTCCCTCTGTCGGTGTGTGTGTCTCTCTCTCTCTGTCGGTGTGTGTGTCTCTCTCTCTCCCTCTGCCAGTGTGTGTGTCTCTCTCTCTCCCTCTGTCGGTGTGTGTGTGTCTCTCTCGCTCCCTCTGTTGGTGTGTGTGTCTCTCTTTCTCCCTCTGTCGGTGTGTGTGTCTCTCTCTCTCCCTCTGTCGGTGTGTGTGTGTCTCTCTCTCTCCCTCTGTCGGTGTGTGTGTCTCTCTCCCTCTGTCGGTGTGTGTGTCTCTCTCTCTCCCTCTGTCGGTGTGTGTGTGTCTCTCTCTCTCTCTCTCTGTCGGTGTGTGTGTCTCTCTCTCTCCCTCTGTCGGTGTGTGTTTGTCTCTCTCTCCCTCTGTCGGTGTGTGTGTCTATCTCACCCTCTGTCGGTGTGTGTGTGTCTCTCTCTCTCTCTGTCGGTGTGTGTGTCTCTCTCTCTCCCTCTGTCGGTGTGTGTGTGTCTCTCTCTCTCCCTCTGTCGGTGTGTGTGTCTCTCTCTCCCTCTGTCGGTGTGTGTGTCTCCCTCTCTCTCTGTCGGTGTGTGTGTCTCTCTCTCTCCCTCTGTCGGTGTGTGTGTCTCTCTCCCTCTGTCGGTGTGTGTCTCCCTCTCTCTCTGTCGGTGTGTGTCTCTCTCTCTCCCTCTGTTGGTGTGTGTCTCTCTCTCCCTCTGTCGGTGTGTGTGTCTCTCTCTCTCCCTCTGTCGGTGTGTGTGTCTCTCTCTCTCCCTCTGTCGGTGTGTGTGTGTCTCTCTCTCTCCCTCTGTCGGTGTGTGTGTCTCTCTCTCCCTCTGTCAGTGTGTGTGTGTCTCTCTCTCTCCCTCTGTCGGTGTGTGTCTCTCTCTCTCCCTCTGTCGGTGTGTGTGTCTCTCTCTCTCTCTGTCGGTGTGTGTCTCTCTCTCTCCCTCTGTCGGTGTGTGTGTCTCTCTCTCTCCCTCTGTCGGTGTGTGTGTCTCTCTCTCTCTCTGTCGGTGTGTGTCTCTCTCTCTCCCTCTGTCGGTGTGTGTGTGTCTCTCTCTCTCTGTCGGTGTGTGTGTCTCTCTCTCTCCCTCTGTCGGTGAGTGTGTCTCTCTCTCTCCCTCTGCCAGTGTGTGTGTCTCTCTCTCTCCCTCTGTCGGTGTGTGTGTGTCTCTCTCTCTCCCTCTGTCGGTGTGTGTGTCTCTGTTTCTCCCTCTGTCGGTGTGTGTGTCTCTCTCTCTCCCTCTGTCGGTGTGTGTGTGTCTCTCTCTCTCCCTCTGTCGGTGTGTGTGTCTCTCTCCCTCTGTCGGTGTGTGTGTCTCTCTCTCTCCCTCTGTCGGTGTGTGTGTGTCTCTCTCTCTCTCTCTCTCTGTCGGTGTGTGTGTCTCTCTCTCTCCCTCTGTCGGTGTGTGTCTCTCTCTCTCCCTCTGTCGGTGTGTGTGTCTCTCTCCCTCTGTCGGTGTGTGTGTGTCTCTCTCTCTCCCTCTGTCGGTGTGTGTGTGTCTCTCTCTCTCTCTCTGTCGGTGTGTGTGTCTCTCTCTCTCCCTCTGTCGGTGTGTGTCTCTCTCTCTCCCTCTGTCGGTGTGTGTGTCTCTCTCTCCCTCTGTCGGTGTGTGTGTGTCTCTCTCTCTCCCTCTGTCGGTGTGTGTGTCTCTCTCCCTCTGTCGGTGTGTGTGTGTCTCTCTCTCTCCCTCTGTCGGTGTGTGTGTCTCTCTCCCTCTGTCGGTGTGTGTCTCTCTCTCCCTCTGTCGGTGTGTGTGTGTCTCTCTCTCTCCCTCTGTCGGTGTGTGTGTCTCTCTCCCTCTGTCGGTGTGTGTCTCTCTTCCTCTGTCGGTGTGTGTGTCTCTCTCCCTCTGTCGGTGTGTCTCTCTCTCTCCCTCTGTCGGTGTGTCTGTCTCTCTCTCCCTCTGTCGGTGTGTGTGTCTCTCTCTCTCCCTCTGTCGGTGTGTGTGTCTCCCTCTCTCCCTCTGTCGGTGTGTGTCTCTCTCTCTCCCTCTGTCGGTGTGTGTGTCTCTCTCCCTCTGTCGGTGTGTGTGTCTCTCTCTCTCCCTCTGTCGGTGAGTGTGTCTCTCTCTCTCCCTCTGTCGGTGAGTGTGTCTCTCTCTCTCCCTCTGTCGGTGTGTGTGTGTCTCTCTCTCTCTCTCTGTCGGTGTGTGTGTCTCTCTCTCTCCCTCTGTCGGTGTCTGTGTGTCTCTCTCCCTCTGTCGGTGTGTGTGTGTCTCTCTCTCTCCCTCTGTCGGTGTGTGTGTCTCTCTCCCTCTGTCGGTGTGTGTCTCTCTCTCCCTCTGTCCGTGTGTGTGTGTCTCTCTCTCTCCCTCTGTCGGTGTGTGTGTGTCTCTCTCTCTCCCTCTGTCGGTGTGTGTGTCTCTCTCCCTCTGTCGGTGTGTGTCTCTCTCCCTCTGTCGGTGTGTGTGTCTCTCTCCCTCTGTCGGTGTGTCTCTCTCTCTCCCTCTGTCGGTGTGTGTCTCTCTCTCTCCCTCTGTCGGTGTGTGTCTCTCTCTCTCCCTCTGTCGGTGTGTGTGTCTCTCTCTCCCTCTGTCGGTGTGTGTGTCTCTCTCTCTCCCTCTGTCGGTGTGTGTCTCTCTCTCTCCCTCTGTCGGTGTGTCTCTCTCTCTCCCCCTGTCCGTGTGTCTCTTTCTCTCCCTCTGTCGGTGTGTGTCTCTCTCTCTCCCTCTGTCGGTGTGTGTGTCCCTCTTTCTCCCTCTGTCGGTGTGTGTGTCTCTCTCCCTCTGTCGGTGTGTGTCTCTCTCCCTCTGTCGGTGTGTGTGTCTCTCTCCCTCTGTCGGTGTGTCTCTCTCTCTCCCTCTGTCAGTGTGTGTCTCTCTCTCTCCCTCTGTCGGTGTGTGTCTCTCTCTCTCCCTCTGTCGGTGTGTGTGTGTCTCTCTCTCCCTCTGTCGGTGTGTGTGTCTCTCTCTCTCCCTCTGTCGGTGTGTGTGTCTATCTCTCCCTCTGTCGGTGTGTGTGTGTCTCTCTCTCCCTCTGTCGGTGTGTGTGTGTCTATCTCTCCCTCTGTCGGTGTGTGTGTGTCTCTCTCTCTCTCTGTCGGTGTGTGTGTCTCTCTCTCTCCCTCTGTCGGTGTGTGTGTCCCTCTCTCTTTGTCGGTGCGTGTGTCTCTCTCTCCCTCTCTCGGTGTGTGTGTCCCTCTCTCTTTGTCGGTGTGTGTGTCTCTCTCTCTCCCTCTGTCGGTGTGTGTGTCTCTCTCTCTCTCTCTGTCGGTGTATGTGTCTCTCTCTCTCCCTCTGTCGGTGTGTGTGTCTCTCTCTCTCTCTCTGTCGGTGTATGTGTCTCTCTCTCTCTCTCTGTCGGTGTGTGTCTCTCTCTCCATCTGTCGGTGTGTGTGTCCCTCTCTCTTTGTCGGTGTGTGTGTCTCTCTCTCTCCCTCTGTCGGTGTGTGTGTGTCTCTCTCTCTCCCTCTGTCGGTGTGTGTGTCTCTCTCCCTCTGTCGGTGTCTGTCTCTCTCTCCCTCTGTCGGTGTGTGTGTGTCTCTCTCTCCCTCTGTCGGTGTGTGTGTGTCTCTCTCTCTCTCTCTGTCGGTGTGTGTGTCTCTCTCTCTCCCTCTGTCGGTGTGTGTCTCTCTCTCTCCCTCTGTCCGTGTGTGTGTCTCTCTCTCTCCCTCTGTCGGTGTGTCTCTCTCTCTCCCTCTGTCGGTGTGTGTGTCTCTCTCTCTCCCTCTGTCGGTGTGTCTCTCTCTCTCCCTCTGTCGGTGTGTCTCTCTCTCTCCCTCTGTCGGTGTGTGTGTGTCTCTCTCTCTCCCTCTGTCGGTGTGTCTCTCTCTCTCTCTCTGTCGGTGTATGTGTCTCTCTCTCTCCCTCTGTCGGTGTGTGTGTCTCTCTCTCTCCCTCTGTCGGTGTGTGTGTGTCTCTCTCTCTCCCTCTGTCGGTGTGTCTCTCTTTCTCTCTCTGTCGGTGTATGTGTCTCTCTCTCTCCCTCTGTCGGTGTGTGTGTGTCTCTCTCTCCCTCTGTCGGTGTGTGTGTCTCTCTCTCTCCCTCTGTCGGTGTGTGTGTGTCTCTCTCTCTCCCTCTGTCGGTGTGTCTCTCTCTCTCTCTCTGTCGGTGTATGTGTCTCTCTCTCTCCCTCTGTCGGTGTATGTGTCTCTCTCTCTCCCTCTGTCGGTGTGTGTGTCTCTCTCTCCCTCTGTCGGTGTGTGTGTGTCTCTCTCTCCCTCTGTCGGTGTGTGTCTCTCTCTCCCTCTGTCGGTGTCTCTCTCTCTCCCTCTGTCGGTGTGTGTGTCTCTCTCTCCCTCTGTCGGTGTGTGTGTCTCTCTCTCTCCCTCTGTCGGTGTGTGTGTGTCTCTCTCTCCCTCTGTCGGTGTGTGTCTCTCTCTCCCTCTGTCGGTGTGAGTGTCTCTCGCTCCCCCTCTGTCGGTGTGTGTGTCTCTCTCTCTCCCTCTGTCGGTGTGTGTGTCTCTCTCTCCCTCTGTCGGTGTGTGTCTCTCTCCCTCTGTCGGTGTGTGTGTCTCTCTCTCTCTCTGTCGGTGTGTGTGTCCCTCTCTCTCTGTCGGTGTGTGTGTCTCTCTCTCTCCCTCTGTCGGTGTGTGTGTCTCTCTCTCTCCCTCTGTCGGTGTGTGTGTGTCTCTCTCTCCCTCTGTCGGTGTGTGTGTGTCTCTCTCTCCCTCTGTCGGTGTGTGTGTCTCTCTCTCTCCCTCTGTCGGTGTGTGTGTCTCTCTCTCTCTGTCGGTGTGTGTGTCTCTCTCTCTGTCGGTGTGTGTGTCTATCTCTCCCTCTGTCGGTGTGTGTGTGTCTCTCTCTCTCTCTGTCGGTGTGTGTCTCTCTCTCTCCCTCTGTCGGTGTGTGTGTCTATCTCCCCCTCTGTCGGTGTGTGTGTCTCTCTCTCTCCCTCTGTCGGTGTGTGTGTCTCTCTCTCCCTCTGTCGGTGTGTGTCTCTCTCCCTCTGTCGGTGTGTGTGTCTCTCTCTCTCTCTGTCGGTGTGTGTGTCCCTCTCTCTCTGTCGGTGTGTGTGTCTCTCTCTCTCCCTCTGTCGGTGTGTGTGTCTCTCTCTCTCCCTCTGTCGGTGTGTGTGTCTCTCTCTCTCTCTGTCGGTGTGTGTGTCCCTCTCTCTCTGTCGGTGTATGTGTGTCTCTCTCTCCCTCTGTCGGTGTGTGTCTCTCTCTCTCCCTCTGTCGGTGTGTGTGTCTCTCTCTCTCCCTCTGTCGGTGTGTGTGTGTCTCTCTCTCTCTCTGTCGGTATGTGTGTCTATCTCTCCCTCTGTCGGTGTGTCTCTCTCTCTCCCTCTGTCGGTGTGTCTCTCTCTCTCCCTCTGTCGGTGTGTGTCTCTCTCCCTCTGTCGGTGTGTGTGTCTCTCTCTCTCTCTCTGTCGGTGTGTGTGTCCCTCTCTCTCTGTCGGTGTGTGTGTCTCTCTCTCTCCCTCTGTCGGTGTGTGTGTCTCTCTCTCTCTCTCTGTCGGTGTGTGTGTCCCTCTCTCTCTGTCGGTGTGTGTGTCTCTCTCTCTCCCTCTGTCGGTGTGTGTGTCTCTCTCTCTCTCTCTGTCGGTGTGTGTGTCCCTCTCTCTCTGTCGGTGTGTGTGTCTCTCTCTCCCTCTGTCGGTGTGTGTCTCTCTCTCTCCCTCTGTCGGTGTGTGTGTCTCTCTCTCCCTCTGTCGGTGTGTGTGTCTCTCTCTCTCCCTCTGTCGGTGTGTGTGTCTCTCTCTCCCTCTGTCGGTGTGTGTGTCCCTCTCTCTTTGTCGGTGTGTGTGTCTCTCTCTCTTTGTCGGTGTGTGTGTCTCTCTCTCTCCCTCTGTCGGTGTGTGTGTCTCTCTCTCTCCCTCTGTCGGTGTGTGTCTCTCTCTCTCCCTCTGTCAGTGTGTGTGTCTCTCTCTCCCTCTGTCGGTGTGTGTGTCCCTCTCTCTTTGTCGGTGTGTGTGTCTCTCTCTCTCCCTCTGTCGGTGTGTGTGTCTCTCTCTCTGTCGGTGTGTGTGTCTCTCTCTCTCTCTGTCGGTGTGTGTGTGTCTCTCTCTCCCTCTGTCGGTGTGTGTGTGTCTCTCTCTCTCTCTCTGTCGGTGTATGTGTCTCTCTCTCTCCCTCTGTCGGTGTGTGTGTGTCTCTCTCCCTCTGTCGGTGTGTGTGTCTCTCTCTCTCTCTGTCGGTGTATGTGTCTCTCTCTCTCCCTCTGTCGGTGTGTGTGTGTCTCTCTCTCCCTCTGTCGGTGTGTGTCTCTCTCTCTCTCTCTGTCGGTGTGTGTCTCTCTCTCCCTCTGTCGGTGTGTGTGTCTCTCTCTCCCTCTGTCGGTGTGTGTGTCTCTCTCTCTCTCTGTCGGTGTATGTGTCTCTCTCTCTCCCTCTGTCGGTGTGTGTGTGTCTCTCTCTCACGCTGTCGGTGTGTGTGTCTCTCTCTCTCTCTGTCGGTGTATGTGTCTCTCTCTCTCCCTCTGTCGGTGTGTGTGTCTCTCTCTCTCTCTGTCGGTGTGTGTGTGTCTCTCTCTCTCTCTCTGTCGGTGTGTGTCTCTCTCTCCCTCTGTCGGTGTGTGTGTCTCTCTCTCTCTCTCTGTCGGTGTGTGTGTCTCTCTCTCTCTCTGTCGGTGTGTGTGTGTCTCTCTCTCTCCCTCTGTCGGTGTGTTTGTGTCTCCCTCTCCCTCTGTCGGTGTGTGTGTCTCTCTCTCCCTCTGTCGGTGTGTGTGTCTCCCTCTCTCTCTGTCGGTGTGTGTGTCTCTCTCTCTCCCTCTGTGTGTGTGTGTGCCTCTCTCCCTCTGTCGGTGTGTGTCTCCCTCTCTCTCTGTCGGTGTGTGTCTCTCTCTCTCCCTCTGTTGGTGTGTGTCTCTCTCTCCCTCTGTCGGTGTGTGTGTCTCTCTCTCTCCCTCTGTCGGTGTGTGTGTCTCTCTCTCTCCCTCTGTCGGTGTGTGTGTGTCTCTCTCTCTCCCTCTGTCGGTGTGTGTGTCTCTCTCTCCCTCTGTCGGTGTGTGTGTGTCTCTCTCTCTCCCTCTGTCGGTGTGTGTCTCTCTCTCTCCCTCTGTCGGTGTGTGTGTCTCTCTCTCTCTCTGTCGGTGTGTGTCTCTCTCTCTCTCTCTGTCGGTGTGTGTGTCTCTCTCTCTCCCTCTGTCGGTGTGTGTGTCTCTCTCTCTCTCTGTCGGTGTGTGTCTCTCTCTCTCCCTCTGTCGGTGTGTGTGTCTCTCTCTCTCTGTCGGTGTGTGTGTCTCTCTCTCTCCCTCTGTCGGTGAGTGTGTCTCTGTCTCTCCCTCTGCTAGTGTGTGTGTCTCTCTCTCTCCCTCTGTCGGTGTGTGTGTGTCTCTCTTTCTCCCTCTGTCGGTGTGTGTGTCTCTCTCTCTCCCTCTGTCGGTGTGTGTGTGTCTCTCTCTCTCCCTCTGTCGGTGTGTGTGTCTCTCTCCCTCTGTCGGTGTGTGTGTCTCTCTCTCTCCCTCTGTCGGTGTGAGTGTGTCTCTCTCTCTCTCTCTGTCGGTGTGTGTGTCTCTCTCTCTCCCTCTGTCGGTGTGTGTCTCTCTCTCTCCCTCTGTCGGTGTGTGTGTCTCTCTCCCTCTGTCGGTGTGTGTGTCTCTCTCTCTCCCTCTGTCGGTGTGTGTGTGTGTCTCTCTCTCTCTCTGTCGGTGTGTGTGTCTCTCTCTCTCCCTCTGTCGGTGTGTGTCTCTCTCTCTCCCTCTGTCGGTGTGTGTGTCTCTCTCTCCCTCTGTCGGTGTGTGTGTGTCTCTCTCTCTCCCTCTGTCGGTGTGTGTGTCTCTCTCCCTCTGTCGCTGTGTGTCTCTCTCCCTCTGTCGGTGTGTGTGTCTCTCTCCCTCTGTCGGTGTGTCTCTCTCTCTCCCTCTGTCGGTGTGTCTGTCTCTCTCTCCCTCTGTCGGTGTGTCTGTCTCTTTCTCTCCCTCTGTCGGTGTGTGTGTCTCTCTCTCTCCCTCTGTCGGTGTGTGTCTCTCTCTCTCCCTCTGTCGGTGTGTGTGTCTCTCTCCCTCTGTCGGTGTGTGTGTCTCTCTCTCTCCCTCTGTCTGTGTGTGTGTCTCTCTCTCTCTCTCTGTCGGTGTGTGTGTCTCTCTCTCTCCCTCTGTCGGTGTTTGTCTCTCTCTCTCCCTCTGTCGGTGTGTGTGTCTCTCTCTCCCTCTGTCGGTGTGTGTGTGTCTCTCTCTCTCCCTCTGTCGGTGTGTGTGTCTCTCTCCCTCTGTCGGTGTGTGTCTCTCTCTCCCTCTGTCGGTGTGTGTGTGTCTCTCTCTCTCCCTCTGTCGGTGTGTGTGTCTCTCTCCCTCTGTCGGTGTGTGTGTCTCTCTCCCTCTGTCGGTGTGTGTCTCTCTCCCTCTGTCGGTGTGTGTGTCTCTCTCCCTCTGTCGGTGTGTCTCTCTCTCTCCCTCTGTCGGTGTGTGTCTCTCTCTCCCTCTGTCGGTGTGTGTGTCTCTCTCTCTCCCTCTGTCGGTGTGTGTGTCTCTCTCTCCCTCTGTCGGTGTGTGTGTGTCTCTCTCTCTCCCTCTGTCGGTGTGTGTGTCTCTCTCCCTCTGTCGGTGTGTGTCTCTCTCTCCCTCTGTCGGTGTGTGTGTGTCTCTCTCTCTCCCTCTGTCGGTGTGTGTGTCTCTCTCCCTCTGTCGGTGTGTGTGTCTCTCTCCCTCTGTCGGTGTGTGTCTCTCTCCCTCTGTCGGTGTGTGTGTCTCTCTCCCTCTGTCGGTGTGTCTCTCTCTCTCCCTCTGTCGGTGTGTGTGTCTCTCTCTCCCTCTGTCGGTGTGTGTGTGTCTCTCTCTCTCCCTCTGTCGGTGTGTGTCTCTCTCTCTCCCTCTGTCGGTGTGTCTCTCTCTCTCCCTCTGTCCGTGTGTCTCTCTCTCTCCCTCTGTCGGTGTGTGTCTCTCTCCCTCTGTCGGTGTGTGTGTGTCTATCTCTCCCTCTGTCGGTGTGTGTGTGTCTCTCTCTCTCTCTGTCGGTGTGTGTGTCTCTCTCTCTCCCTCTGTCGGTGTGTGTGTCCCTCTCTCTTTGTCGGTGTGTGTGTGTCTCTCTCTCTCCCTCTGTCGGTGTATGTGTCTCTCTCTCTCCCTCTGTCGGTGTGTGTGTCTCTCTCTCTCTCTCTGTCGGTGTATGTGTCTCTCTCTCTCTCTCTGTCGGTGTGTGTCTCTCTCTCCCTCTGTCGGTGTGTGTGTCCCTCTCTCTTTGTCGGTGTGTGTGTGTCTCTCTCTCTCTCTCTGTCGGTGTATGTGTCTCTCTCTCTCCCTCTGTCGGTGTGTGTGTCTCTCTCTCTCTCTCTGTCGGTGTATGTGTCTCTCTCTCTCTCTCTGTCGGTGTGTGTCTCTCTCTCCCTCTGTCGGTGTGTGTGTCCCTCTCTCTTTGTCGGTGTGTGTGTCTCTCTCTCTCCCTCTGTCGGTGTGTGTGTCTCTCTCTCTCTCTCTGTCGGTGTATGTGTCTCTCTCTCTCCCTCTGTCGGTGTGTGTGTCTCTCTCTCTGTCGGTGTATGTGTCTCTCTCTCTCTCTCTGTCGGTGTGTGTCTCTCTCTCCCTCTGTCGGTGTGTGTGTCCCTCTCTCTTTGTCGGTGTGTGTGTCTCTCTCTCTCCCTCTGTCGGTGTGTGTGTCTCTCTCTCTCTCTCTGTCGGTGTGTGTGTCTCTCTCTCTCTCTCTGTCGGTGTGTGTGTCTCTCTCTCTCTCTGTCGGTGTGTGTGTGTGTCTCTCTCTCTCTCTGTCGGTGTGTGTGTGTGTCTCTCTCTCCCTCTGTCGGTGTGTGTGTCTCTCTCTCTCTCTGTCGGTGTGTGTCTCTCTCCCTCTGTCGGTGTGTGTGTGTCTCTCTCTCTCTGTCGGTGTGTGTGTGTCTCTCTCTCTCTGTCGGTGTGTGTGTCTCCCTCTCTCTGTCGGTGAGTGTGTCTCTCTCTCTCCCTCTGTCGGTGTGTGTGTCTCCCTCTCTCTGTCGGTGTGTGTGTCTCTCTCTCTCTCTCTGTCGGTGTGTGTGTCTCCCTCTCTCTCTGTCGGTGTGTGTCTCTCTCTCTCCCTCTGTCGGTGTGTGTCTCTCTCTCTCCCTCTGTCGGTGTGTGTGTCTCTCTCTCCCTCTGTCGGTGTGTGTGTCTCTCTCTCTCCCTCTGTCGGTGTGTGTGTCTCTCTCTCTCCCTCTGTCGGTGTGTGTGTGTCTCTCTCTCTCCCTCTGTCGGTGTGTGTGTCTCTCTCTCTCCCTCTGTCGGTGTGTGTGTGTCTCTCTCTCTCCCTCTGTCGGTGTGTGTGTCTCTCTCTCTCCCTCTGTCGGTGTGTGTGTGTCTCTCTCTCTCCCTCTGTCGGTGTGTGTGTGTCTCTCTCTCCCTCTGTCAGTGTGTGTGTCTCTCTGTCCCCCTCTGTCGGTGTGTGTCTCTCTCTCCCTCTGTCCGTGTGTGTGTCTCTCTCTCCCCCTCTGTTGGTGTGTGTGTCTCTCTCTCTCCCTCTGTCGGTGTGTGTCTCTCTCTCCCTCTGTCAGTGTGTGTCTCTCTCTCTCCCTCCGTCGGTGTGTGTGTCTCTCTCTCTCCCTCTGTCGGTGTGTGTGTCTCTCTCTCTCCCTCCGTCGGTGTGTGTCTCTCTCTCCCTCTGTCAGTGTGTGTCTCTCTCTCTCCCTCCGTCGGTGTGTGTGTCTCTCTCTCTCCCTCTGTCGGTGTGTGTGTCTCTCTCTCTTCCCTCTGTCGGTGTGTGTGTCTCTCTCTCTCCCTCTGTCGGTGTGTGTGTGTCTCTCTCTTCCCTCTGTCGGTGTGTGTGTCTCTCTCTCTTCCCTCTGTCGGTGTGTGTGTCTCTCTCTCTCCCTCTGTCGGTGTGTGTGTCTCTCTCTCTTCCCTCTGTCGGTGTGTGTGTCTCTCTCTCTCCCTCTGTCGGTGTGTGTGTCTCTCTCTCCCTCCGTCGGTGTGTGTGTGTCTCTCTCTCTGTCGGTGTGTGTGTGTCTCCCTCTCTCTCTGTCGGCTTGTGTCTCTCTCTCTCCCTCTGTCGGTGTGTGTCTCTCTCTCCCTCTGTCGGTGTGTGTGTCTCTCCCTCTGTCGGTGTGTGTCTCTCTCTCTCTCTCTGTCGGTGTGTGTGTCTCTCTCTCCCTCTGTCGGTGTGTGTGTCTCTCTCTCTCTCTCTGTCGGTGTGTGTGTCTCTCTCTCTCTCACTGTCGGTGTGTGTGTCTCTCTCTCTCTCACTGTCGGTGTGTGTGTCTCTCTCTCTCTCACTGTCGGTGTGTGTGTCTCTCTCTCTCCCTCTGTCGGTGTGTGTCTCTGTCTCTCCCTCCGTCGGTGTGTGTGTGTCTCTCTCTCTGTCGGTGTGTGTGTCTCCCTCTCTCTCTGTCGGCTTGTGTCTCTCTCTCTCCCTCTGTCGGTGTGTGTCTCTCTCTCCCTCTGTCGGTGTGTGTGTCTCTCCCTCTGTCGGTGTGTGTCTCTCTCTCTCTCTCTGTCGGTGTGTGTGTCTCTCTCTCCCTCTGTCGGCTTGTGTCTCTCTCTCTCCCTCTGTCGGTGTGTGTCTCTCTCTCTCCCTCTGTCGGTGTGTGTCTCTCTCTCTCCCTCTGTCGGTGTGTGTGTCTCCCTCTATCCCTTTGTCGGTGTGTGTGTCTCTCTCTCTCCCTCTGTCGGTGTGTGTGTGTCTCTCTCTCCCTCTGTCGCTGTGGGGTGGGGAGGATTTGAACGGAAGGGGCACTAATGTCTTAGCGGGGAGGTTAGCTGGGGTGTTTACGAAGGGTTTAAACTAATATGGAAGGGGGGTGGGGAGGTGGCTGGGAGAGAGTCGAGTGAAAGGAAAAGTATCAGGGAGAAGGTGGTTCTGAGGGACACTTGTGGGTTGAACTGTGTCTGTTTCAATGCTAGGAGTGTGGTAGGGAAAACGGATGAGCTTGGGGCCTTGATGTTTGTGAGGCAGTTAGATGTGGTGGCTGTAACGGAGACGTGGTTACGGGAGGGGCAGGACTGGCAGCTGAATGTTCCTGGGTACAAGTGTTTTAGGTGTGACAGAGGAGGGATGAAGAGAGGAGGAGGGGTGGCACTGTTAGTCAGGGAAAACATCACAGTAGTGCAGAGGGAGGACGATATGGAAGAGATGTATGAGGATGTATGAGCATCTGGAGCGCTGCAATCTGATCAGGGATACGCAGCATGGCTTCGTTACAGGGAGGTCGTGCCTTACGAATCTATTGGAATTTTTTGAAGAGGTGACAAAAACAGTTGACGAAGGACAAGCCGTTGATGTTGTCTATATGGATTTCAGTAAGGCGTTTGACAAGATCCCTCACGGTAGGCTGATAGAAAAGGTGAAGGCTCATGGGATACAAGGCCAGGTATGTAGATGGGTGGAGAACTGGCTTGGGAGGAGGAGACAGCGGGTAGTAGTGGAGGGCTCCTTTTCCAATTGGAGGTCTGTCACCAGTGGGGTGCCGCAGGGCTCGGTACTAGGACCTCTACTATTTGTAGTATATATTAATGACTTGGAAGAGGGGGTAGGTGGTGTGATCAGCAAATTTGCTGATGACACTAAGATGGTTGGATTGGCGGGTACTGAGGAGCAGTGCCTGGCAATGCAACAGGACATAGACAGGCTGGTAGATTGGGCAGATAGATGGCAAATGGAATTTAATCCGGAGAAATGCGAGGTGATGCACTTTGGCCGGAATAATGTGGAGGGGAGTTATACGATAAAAGGTAGAACTATCCGGAGTATAGATACGCAGAGAGACCTGGGGGTGCAGGTACACAAGTCCCTGAAGGTGTCGGTGCAGGTGCAGAATGTGATGAGGAAAGCGTATGGCATGTTAGCCTTCATAGGAAGGGGTATAGAATATAAGAGTAGGAGTCTGATGTTGCAGTTGTATAGAACGTTGGTTAGGCCTCACCTGGAGTACTGCGTCCAGTTCTGGTCGCCGTACTACCGGAAGGATGTAGAAATCCTGGAGAGAGTGCAGAGGAGATTTACCAGGATGTTGCCTGGTATGGAAGGGCTGTCTTACGAGGAAAGATTGAACGCACTTGGGCTGTTTTCCCTTGAGAGACGTCGGCTGAGGGGGGATCTAATTGAGGTTTATAAGATTATGAAGGGGATAGATAGAGTAGATGGTGATAAGCTTTTTCCGCTATTAGAAATGGATAGAACGAGGGGTCACGGGCTTAGGGTGAGGGGGGCTAGGTATAAGACTAATATTAGAGGGCAGTTTTTCACACAAAGGGTAGTGGGGATGTGGAATGCACTGCCGAGTAAGGTGGTGGAAGCAGGCACGCTAGGGTTGTTCAAGAGTCACTTAGACAGCCACATGAGCGGTCTACATATAGGGGGATATAGCAGGCCTTACTAAACATTGTAGGCTTGGGGTTCAGTTTTAGCCTCAGGGATATAGAGTCTTTAATAATGAATTTTTTGTCCACAGGCATTTAAGTCCAGCAAGGGGCATGCGGGCGTCAGGTTGTGGTGGGCTGCTCTTGGATATTGCTTCGGGAGTTGCCTACTGCTTCATGTCATTGGTGTGCGTAAACTGGACCATCTCGAGGGCATCATGACAGCTCAGAGGCTATCTCTGTTGCTGTGCGGACACATGGATTTGGGCCTGTGTCCGTGGGAGTTTGCGCGTTCTCCCCGTGGTTCCGTGGGTTTCCTCCGGGTACTCCGGTTTCCTCCCACATCCCAAAAATGTGCTTTTAGGCTGATTGATTGGGTAACAAATTGTCCCTATATTGGACCTCCCTGATCCTCACACATTAGGCATAGACTAGAGTCATGAATAGGTCACTGACCATGGGACGGCGGCGCGGGCTCGTTGGGCCGAAGGGCCTGTTTCCCGTGCTGTGTTGTTCTTTGTTCTTTGTTTGTTGTAGATAGGGATTGAGTCAGTGTGGGTGGAGTTGAGGAATAAAAAGGGAGAGATTACATTGCTAGGGGTGTACTATAGGCCACCCAACAGCCCAAAAGTCAGTGGAGGAAGGCATTTGCAGGGGCATTTTGGACAGGTGCAGGAAGAATAGGGTGGCTGTAGTGGGTGACTTTAATCTTCCTGGAGTGAATTGGAGGGGGCCTAGAGCTGGGGGTACGGAGGGAGAGGAGTTTGTGAAATGTGTTTTGGAAGGGTCTCTAGAGCAGTATGTAACTAGTCCGACTAGGGTAGGGGCTATACTGGATTTGGTGTTGGGTAATGAGCCGGGAAAGGTGGGAGAGGTAGAGGTACATAGAACATAGAACATTACAGCGCAGAACAGGCCCTTCGGCCCACGATGTTGCGCCGACCAGCTTTAAAAAAAAAACACTGACCCACTAATCTAAACCAATCCCTTTTTGTCCATAAACCTATCCACAGATCTCTTAAACGCCCCCAAACTAGGCGCATTTACAACTGCAGCTGGCAGGGCATTCCAGTCCCTCACCACCCTCTGGGTAAAGAACCTACCCCTGACATCTGTCCTATAACTACCCCCCCTTAATTTAAAGCCATGCCCCCTCGTGCTAGCTTTCTCCATCCGAGGAAAAAGGCTATCACTATCCACCCTATCTAAACCTCTAATCATCTTATATGTTTCAATAAGATCCCCTCTTAGCCTCGTTCTTTCCAGCGAAAACAACCCCAAATCTCTCAGTCTCTCCTCATAGGATCTCCCCTCCATACCAGGCAACATCCTGGTAAACCTCCTCTGCACCCTCTCCAAAGCCTCTACATCCTTCCTGTAATGTGGGGACCAGAACTGCACACAAAACTCCAAGTGCGGCCGCACCAGAGTTGTGTACAGTTGCATCATGACGCTGCGACTCCTAAATTCAATCCCTCTAGCAATAAACGCCAAGACACCGTATGCCTTCTTAACAACCTTATCTACTTGATTCCCAACTTTCAGGGATCTATGTACACATACACCTAGATCCCTCTGCTCCTCCACAATATTCAAAGTCCTCCCGTTAGCCCTATACTCAACATATTTGTTATTCCTACCGAAATGAATTACCTCATACTTCTCCGCATTAAACTCCATTCGCCACCTCACAGCCCAGCTCTGCAACCTGTCTAAGTCACCCTGCAAACTATGACACCCTTCCTCACAATCTACCACACCTCCGACTTTGGTGTCATCAGCAAACTTACTAATCCACCCAACTATACCCTCATCCAGATCATTAATAAAAATTACAAACAGCAGTGGCCCCAAAACAGATCCCTGAGGCACACCACTCGTAACCGAACTCCATGACGAATATTTACCATCAACCACCACCCTCTGTCTCCTATCTGCTAGCCAATTCCTGATCCAATTCCCTAGATCACCCCCAATCCCATACATCTGCATTTTCTGCAGAAGCCTACCATGGTGAACCTTATCAAACGCCTTGCTAAAATCCATATACACCACATCAACTGCCTTACCCCCATCCACCTCTTTGGTCACTTTCTCAAAGAACTCGATAAGGTTAGTAAGGCACAACCTACCCGCTACAAAACCATGCTGACTACCTGCAATCAACTCATTACTCTCCAAATAACTATAAATCCTGTCTCTAATAATCCTTTCCAAAACCTTACCCACCACAGAAGTAAGACTCACCGGTCTATAATTCCCGGGGAAGTCTCTGTTCCCCTTCTTAAACAATGGGACAACATTCGCTATCCTCCGATCTTCCGGTACTATACCAGAGACCAACGATGACCTGAAGATCAGATGTGGGAATGCCGGCGTTGGACTGGCGTAAACACAGTAAAAAGTCTGACAACACCAGGTTTTAGTCCAACCGATTTATTTGATAATATTCTCACAAGCTTTCGGGGTTAGCCCCTTCGTCAGGTGAATGGAGAGTTCTGGCCTCAGACAGACAGAGCATATAAAGCACAGACAGTTGCTGATTAGAATGCGAATCCTTACACCTAACCTGCTGTTCAAGTCTTAAAGTGGCTGATAATGTGAGTGGAAGGAGCACTGATCACAGTTTAAAGAGATGTGTATTGTCTCCAGACAGTACAGTAAGTGAGGTTTTGCAAACCCAGGCAAGTCACGGGGGTTACAGATAGTGCGACATGAACCCAAGATCCCTGTTGAGACCGTCCTCATGTGTGCGGAACTTGGCTATCAGTCTCTGTTCAGCGACTCTGCGCTGTCGTGTGTCGTGAAGGCCGCCTTGGAGAATGCTTACCCGAAGGTCAGAGGCTGAATGCCTGTGACCACTGAAGTGTTCGCCAACAGGAAGGGAACAGTCTTGCCTGGTGACTGTCGAGCGATGTTCATTCATCCGTTGTCGTAGCATCTGCATGGTCTCCCCAATGTACCATGCTTCGGGACATCCTTTCTTGCAACGTATCAGGTAGACAATGTTGGCTGAGTTGCAAGAGTATTTACCATGTACCTGGTGGATGGTATTCTCACGTGTGATGATGGTATCCATGTCGATGATCCGGCATGTCTTGCAGAGGTTGCTGTGACAGGGTTGTGTGGTATTGTGGTCACTGTTCTCCTGAAGGCTGGGTAGTTTGCTGCGAACAATGGTCTGTTTGAGGTTGTGTGGTTGTCTGAAAGCAAGAAGTGGGGGTGTGGGGATAGCCCTGGCGAGATGTTCGTCTTCATCAATGATATGTTGAAGACTCCGGAGAAGATGTCGTAGCTTCTCCGCTCCGGGGAAGTACTGGACGACGAAGGGTACTCTGTCCACTGTGTCCCGTGTTTGCCTTCTGAGGAGATCGGTGCGGTTTTTCACTGTGGCGCATCGGAACTGCCGATCTATGAGTCGAGCACCATATCCTGTTCTTATGAGGGCATCTTTCAGGGTCTGGAGGTGTCTGTCACGATCCTCCTCATCTGAGCAAATCCTGTGTATACGGAGGGCTTGTCCATAGGGAACGGCTTCTTTAACATGTTTAGGGTGGAAACTGGAGAAGTGGAGCATTGTGAGATTGTCTGTGGGTTTGCGGTACAGTGAGGTGCTGAGGTGATCGTCCTTAATGGAGATGCGTGTGTCCAAGAATGCAACTGATTCTGGGGAATAGTCCATGGTGAGTCTGATGGTGGGATGGAATTTGTTGATATCATCATATCGTTGTTTCAATGATTGTTCACCATGAGGCCAAAGGAAGAAAATGTCATCGATGTATCTAGTGTACAGCATCGGTTGAAGATTCTGTGCAGTGAAGAAGTCTTGTTCGAACCTGTGCATGAAGATGTTGGCATATTGAGGTGTGAATTTGGTCCCCATGGCTGTTCCATGTGTCTGGATGAAAAACTGGTTGTTGAAGGTGAAGACATTGTGGTCCAGGATAAAGTGGATGAGTTGTAAAATTGCATCTGGAAACTGGCAGTTGTCAGCATTGAGTACTGAGGCAGTCGCAGCAATGCCATCGTTGTGGGGGATGTTGGTGTAGAGCGCTGAGACATCCATTGTGACGAGGAGTGTCCCTGGTTCAACTGCTCCGTGTGTGCTGAGTTTCAGTAGGAAGTCCGTAGTGTCACGACAAAAGAACCCCCAGCTTTTGTCGCGACACTACGGATACCATCATCACACGTGAGAATACCATCCACCAGGTACATGGTAAATACTCTTGCAACTCGGCCAACATTGTCTACCTGATACGTTGCAAGAAAGGATGTCCCGAAGCATGGTACGTTGGGGAGACCATGCAGACGCTACGACAACGGATGAATGAACATCGCTCAACAGTCACCAGGCAAGACTGTTCCCTTCCTGTTGGCGAACACTTCAGTGGTCACGGGCATTCAGCCTCTGACCTTCGGGTAAGCATTCTCCAAGGCAGCCTTCACGACACACGACAGCGCAGAGTCGCTGAACAGAGACTGATAGCCAAGTTCCGCACACATGAGGACGGTCTCAACTGGGATCTTGGGTTCATGTCGCACTATCTGTAACCCCCGTGACTTGCCTGGGTTTGCAAAACCTCACTTACTGTACTGTCTGGAGACAATACACATCTCTTTAAACTGTGCTTAACCCTCTCTCCACTCACACTGTCTGTACCTTTAAGACTTGATTACCTGTAAAGACTCGCATTCCAACCATTATTTTGTAAATTGAGTTTGTGTCTTTATTTGCCCTGTTTGTGAACAGAATTCCCACTCACCTGATGAAAGCTAGTGGCTTGTGTAACCAAATAAACCTGTTGGACTTTAACCTGGTGTGAAGCTTCTTACTGTGTTTACCATGTGTTATTCCCATTCCTGTTTCTCTTCTTCTAAGGCTTGTTCCTGTATGTGTTTCACATCAATACTGTGACTTTCCTGGCTTCTGCTGTTGCACACTTGCTGTTTCAATTCCTTCCAAATTTTGTTCCAACAGGCTTTTTTTTACTGCTATGCTGTTTCCTTCTTGGGCCTGGATGGAAATCCTCTTGTAGGTGTGTACTTTTCTTACTGCAACTTCTAAGGGACTGAGAGCTGCCGGAAGTAAATTCCTGATTAGATTGGATAAACTAATAACTCTGTTACTTGTGCTGAATTGCTCCCTGGGATTTGTTCTCTTGCAATCACTTATCACTGCCCATGCTGTGCGGGCTTCACCACTGACATACTTTCTGGCTCCATCTACATACAGAATACTCGCTCCTTCTGTCACTCCCACTATCATTCATGCTCTCTTCCTTGCGCTGTTAACCCTCCTGCAGGTTTCCAGGTTGCAGTGTCTGCTGTAAACCTCTACACACGTTAGTCTCCCGGTAAAAGGTTTGCCTCCCACTTTAAACGTCTTCCACCAGAAATTCCTTTTAACCTCCCTGCTTCTAAAACTATGTGTGGGCTTTGAAAGATTAGCCAGTTTCTTGTTCTCCTTCAGAAGTCTCACAACTGGCCGACTCTTAAATCGGCCTCGCAGGTGGAGGAGGTGGTCAAGAAGGTGAATGGTGTACTGGCCTTCATTAATCGAGGGATTGAGTTTAGGAGTCGGGAGGTAATGCTGTAACTTTACAGGACCCTCGTCAGGCCTCATTTGGAGTACTGTGCGCAGTTCTGGTCGCCTCACTATAGGAAAGACGTAGAAGCTATTGAAAGGGTGCAGAGGAGATTTACAAGGATGTTGCCTGGACTGGGAGGCATGCCTTATGAAGATAGGTTGAAGGAGCTGGGACTCTTTTCCCTGGAGAGGCGAAGGTTGAGAGGCGACCTGATAGAAGTTTATAAAATGTTGAGAGGAATAGATAGGGTGGACTCTCAGAGGCTATTTCCCCGGGTTGAAATGGTCGCTACGAGAGGACACAGATTTAAGGTGCGGGGAGGGAAGTACAGAGGTGATGTTAGGGGTAAGTTTTTCACTCAGAGGGTGGTGAGTGAATGGAATCGGCTGCCGTCGTCGGTGGTGGAGGCGAACTCGCTGGGGTCTTTTAAAAGACTTCTGGATGAGTATATGGGGTTTAATTGGATTGGGGGTTATAGATAGGTCTATAGATTGGTGGGGTTGATGCGATCGGCGCAACTCGAGGGCCGAAGGGCCTGTTTGTGCTGTAATGTTCTATGTTCTAACACCAGGTTAAAGTCCAATAGGTTTATTTATTTTATATTTTAACCTGATGTTGTGAGACTTCTTACTGTTCCATCCCAGTCCAACGCCGGCATCTCCACATCATCTCATCCTCATCTTTAATCAAATCCAATAAGAGTTTTGCAAAATCTTCCACAAAATTCCTGCAATAGTTAAAAGTTCCAATATTTGCCTATTCCTTCCTGGTGAGAAATCTTTACAAACTATAAGCTTCTTACAATCCTCTGGAATTTTTTTCTTTACTGACGTCTACAACATCCGAACATCTTTCAAGCAGAAATCAAACCTTCCAATTGGATTCTGGGCAGTAACATATTTTGGTCCATCATTCATTTTCTTAAATAACACCACCATTTGTTAAGAATTATCCCAAACTCAGAAATCAGTGTTGTGAGCTTTCAGCTCTCTCTTTTATCTCCATTTAAAAGCTTCTCCCTTCATCCATGGCCACTACCAAACTTGTGTTTTACTTCTTAGAATCCCTTTAAATGTCTCTTTTTATTACCATTGTTGTTCTCTGTAATCACCGAATGAATCCCATCTTTAATCCTGTTCTACTCTGTCTACTATCATCTCTTCCATAAGGTCTCTTCCCTGTTCACTTCCCACATCTCATATGTACTTTGCTTACCTGTTCCTTTAAATGTTCATTTATTTCACTGGATCATTTCCCACAACTCTTTCTTATTACCAAACTGCCTATCATTAAAAAAACTATTGAAGATAGAGTGCAGAGAAGCTTTACCAGGCATGGTGGGACTGATGAATGAAGAGAGACTGACTAGGTTCAGACAAATGAAGCGGGAGGGGGTCTAATAGATATTTATAAAATTCTAACGGGTCTAGACAGGGTCGATGCAGGGAGGATGTTCCTGATGGTGGGGGGAGTCCAGAACCAGGGGTCACAGTCTGAGGATTCAGGGTAAACCATTTAGGATGGAGGTGAGGAGACATTTCTTCACCCAGAGAGTGGTGAGCCTGTGGAATTCATTCCCACAGGAAATAGTTGATGCCAAAACATTGAATGTGTTTAAGAGGTGGCTGGATATGGCTCTTGTGGCGATTGGGATCAAAGGTTATGGGGAGAAAGCAGGATCAGGCTGTTGAGTTGGATGATCAGCCATGATCGTAATGAATCATTACGATCGTAATGAATGGGGGAGCAGGTTCGAAGGGCAGAATGGCCTCCTCCTGCTCTTCTATGTAAACTCACACTCCCATTCTACCTTATGTAAGTTCACTAAATGCCTGAATGCTCTCTCCCCCCTCTACTAGGTTTTGATTAAGCTGATTAATAATAAGCTTAATAAGCTGATTATTCTGATTAATAATTTTACTATATTTAAAAGCAATTACAAAATCTTAAAACACAAAGATCCATTCTGTCTGGGATGGAATGGGTTAACTTGCTACTTGTTTCTAAAGGGGGTGCAGTACATTTTGTCAAAACCTCGTAGTTCTGAATCAAAGATTAATCCCAATCTTTCCATTGTTAAAATTAATTCAAAACAAGATTTACCATCACTGTTAAATACCCCAATTCTCAACCAGACCTGCTAAAGACTCCCTTCAGCTTCTTACAACTTTACAGACACAATGTTTTGCCACTTTTAGACCAACACAGACACAAAGAACCCAAATCCTTGACAAATTCTTAGCCTCATTTTTAAAAGAATCATCACTCCCCAAAATTTGAAGAATTCAAGACTTTATCTGATTTTAAGTGTTGTATTAGTTGACATTTCCCTCTCTCTCTATAAGCTTAAAGTTTCACAACTCACTTACCCCCTATTCTTTCTGGATTTATCACAGTTTGGAATGACTCCTGCCCAATTCTCAGACCACAAAAAACTACAAATCAAATCAAAAATGTTTGCATCACAATTGCCTGTTTTAACCACAGGAAGGCACTCTAACCCCTGATAATGTGACCCATGGTTATGCTGTTGTATTTCAGCTCAGCGAGGCAGAATGTTCCAGGGTCTTCTCCAGCCTGCTCCTCCGCTTTAAGCACAACACACTTCTCTGGACCATGCACCCCTCTCTCTTTTTTTGGATCTGCTGTTCAGCTTAGGTAGCATGTGTCCATGCCCCCTCCCCTGGTGTTAAAGTCCTTAACACCAGGTTAAAGTCCTGGTGTTGTGAAACTTCTCACTGCTGCCTGAACCAGTGACATCACCCTGCTGGTAGCACCAAATTGTAGTTGGGGGTTTTCCTGTCCAGTTACTAAAGCTAATACACAGACTCAAAAATGCAGTGTAGAGATTTTGAAGACATATTTTATTTAACCAAATGATCAAATGGGAGAATGATGTGGGGAAGCCCAGGGTATAGAATACTAGCAGCCCAATGTTACTCTGAGGAACAAGGCCCATGTTTTACCAAATCATACTTGCCATCTTTCCAGTGGGCAATAAATATTAATATAAATCAGTCAATAATCACCCTGTCATTAACTCCAGCCAATAACAATCCACATCCTGACTTTATTTGTCATAAATTACAGATGTACCCTCCTCCTGTTAGTCATAGCAGAATGCTGGACAGTGAGAATGATTCCAACCGAACTGAACACGTGTGACACTCACCCTTACCTCTGCCTAACCCTTATCACTGGGGACTGGATAACTCCAGTATTGGCCAACCTTGTTCCTGACCACTGCTGATGATGTGACCTGCTTTCAGTGGAAGTATCTCTTGCCTCGTCTATCACACCCTGCTGTGTTTTACTATTGGCTGAAGCTTTACAAATGTCACTAAAGATAAGCTGTATCCATTTTATGAATTCAGATGCCATATTTTAAAAGAGAAATACTTCATATAGAGCTGTTTTCTATGAAAGTGTTTCCATAGTCCAAGATCATTCACTCTTGAGTCTGTATTGTGTTAGTGTTCCTAAACCTATGGTTATGTGTTTTTTTTAGCCTAATGAGCTCCTCCTACATCAACCTCGACAGGTAGTTTGATACCTTCAATACTTCCAGCCATACCTCATCTACACTAACCTGCCAAGGTTTCTGTCTTGAGATTTTATTCTTAAGACAATAGCATTCTCACTGTGTGCAGTTTTGGGCGCCGCACCTGCGCAAGGATATTTTGGCCCTGGAGGGAGTGCAGAGGAGGTTTACTAGGCTGATACCGGAGTTGAGGGGGTTGAGCTATGAGGAGAGGCTGAATAAACTAGGCTTGTACTCGTTAGAGTTTAGAAGAGTGAGGGGAGATCTCATTGAGACGTATAAGATGATGAATGGGATGGATAGGATAGAGGTGGAGAGACTCTTCCCGCTCAGAAAGGACAGTAGGACTAGGGGGCACAGCCTCAAGATAAAGGGGGAGCGGTTTAGAACAGAGTTGAGGAGGAACTTCTTCACTCAAAGGGTGGTGAATCTCTGGAATTCTCTGCCCGTTGAAGTGGTGGAGGCTGCCTCGCTAAATATTTTTAAGAAACGGGTTGATGGGTTTTTGATAAGAGAAGGGATTAAGGGTTATGGGGAGAGGGCCGGAAGGTGGAGCTGAGTCACGACAGATCAGCCATGATCTTATTGAATGGCGGGGCAGGCTCGAAGGGGCAGATGGCCTACTCCTGCTCCTATTTCTTAAGTTCTTATGTTCTTATGTTCTAGAATACACGCTGATTCCGTTTCCATATCATTTCATTTTTCTGTTGTAACTCCATTAATCTTCCAGAACTAAACACCTCTGCCTAATCCTTTACCTGCTTACATTTTTCTTTAACCATCTCATCGAACAGTGTGTCAGCTAACTGGACTTCAACTCCTTCATCTTTCCCAGTTTTTCCTGTTTTAGCTTATGGCTGTGGGATTTTGTCATCACAGAAAAATTCCATTTTTCTTTTAACTCCTCAGTTCTCTGGTTTTCTTCTAGTTTTTCCACCACAATGGGTATCACTCTCACATTGATCCAGCTATATTGTTTCCAAGGATAAGCTGTAACCTGGAATAGTCAAGTTTTCCATAACTCCCACTACCAGGCACTTAAGTCCAGCAAGGGGCATGCGGGCGGCAGGTTGTGGTGGGCTGCTCTTGGATGTTGCTTCGGGAGTTGCCTACTGCTTCATGTCGTTGTTGTGCGTAAACTGGACCATCTCGAGGGCATCATGGCAGCTCAGAGGCTATCTCTGTTGCTGTGCGGACACATGGATTTGGGCCTGTGTCTGTGGGAGTTTGCGCGTTCTCCCCGTGGTTGCGTGGGTTTCCTCCGGGTACTCCGGTTTCCTCCCACATCCCAAAAATGTGCTTTTAGGCTGATTGATTGGGTAACAAATTGTCCCTATATTGGACCTCCCTGATCCTCACACATTAGGCATAGACTAGAGTCATGAATAGGTCACTGACCATGGGACAGCGGCGCGGGCTCGTTGGGCCGAAGGGCCTGTTTCCCGTGCTGTGTTGTTCTTTGTTCTTTGTTGTTCTATCACTTCCCCAGTCTTTATTGGACTTTCTAGCCTTATCTTCCACAGGTGAACACTGCTCCTCTCTTCATTTATTCCACAGATTGCCACTCTCTTGGGCAATATTTCAGAAGGAATGCAAATATTTTCATCTTTTACTGTTAGAGACAAACTAGCTCCCGTATCTCTCAATACTTTAACTTCTTTACTTACTCCTGTTTCACCTGGGTAATCCTTATCCACACAGGTGAAGTCTTTGAAAAGGTTGGGTGCTATCACACTATCCAGTCCATGCCTAGACTGCGCACTCTCCTTCAGCTCCTTGACATCTCTTGAGATTTCCCTTCTTGTTTTAAACTAATCCTACTGATTGAGCATCTTATTTCACATCCTTTTTCCCAGGGCCTTTGAAAGCCAGCAGCTCTGTGCCTTTATCTATCCCACCTTATCACGGTGAAAACATCTGGGGTCTTTCACCTCTTTTCCACCCTCTTGGGTTTCTTTTCTCTCAGGCAGTAAACTGTAAACAGTAAATGGGACGGCGGCGCGGGCTCGTTGGGCCGAAGGGCCTGCTTCCCGTGCTGTGTTGTTCTTTGTTCTTTGTTCCCAGTGTGATCTGTTTTTCATTGAAGAATCTCCCTCTTTCCCAATTACTCTTAGTAGTGTTGAGGAGCAGGACCTTGGAGTTTAGGTCCACAGGACTCTTAAATCGGCCTCGCAGGTGGAGGAGGTGGTCAAGAAGGCGTATGGTGTACTGGCCTTCATTAATCGAGGGATTGAGTTTAGGAGTCGGGAGGTAATGCTGCAACTTTACAGGACCCTCGTCAGGCCTCATTTGGAGTACTGTGCGCAGTTCTGGTCGCCTCACTATAGGAAAGACGTAGAAGCTATTGAAAGGGTGCAGAGGAGATTTACAAGGATGTTGCCTGGACTGGGAGGCATGCCTTATGAAGATAGGTTGAGGGAGCTGGGACTCTTTTCCCTGGAGAGGCGAAGGTTGAGAGGCGACCTGATAGAAGTTTATAAAATGTTGAGAGGAATAGATAGGGTGGACTCTCAGAGGCTATTTCCCCGGGTTGAAATGGTCGCTACGAGAGGACACAGATTTAAGGTGCGGGGAGGGAAGTACAGAGGTGATGTTAGGGGTAAGTTTTTCACTCAGAGGGTGGTGAGTGAATGGAATCGGCTGCCGTCATCGGTGGTGGAGGCGAACTCGCTGGGGTCTTTTAAAAGACTTCTGGATGAGTACATGGGGTTTAATGGGATTGGGGGTTACAGATAGTTCTATGGCTTGGTAGGTAGGGATGTGATTGGCGCAACTTGTGGGCCGAAGGGCCTGTTTGTGCTGTAGTGTTCTATGTTCTATCTCTCTTGGATTAAAACTGCTGCTGGAAGCTAGATTTCAGTTTATGCACTAATGCGTTTTCATCTGCCATCTCTGTATCTCTTCTCACTGTTTTAATTTTCTGCTCCTCAACACGAGTTCTTATCATTTCTGGAAGTGAATTTTTAAACTCCTCCAGCAGAATAATATCTCTAATAGCCTCATATGTCTTTTCTATCTTTAATGCTCACCCATGTATTGAAGTTGCTCAGCTTAATTCTTTCTACCTTGATATATGTCTGACCTGGTTCTTTCCTTACATTTCTGAGCCGTTGTCTATGTGCTTCTGAAGACCTCCTTCTTCATGCTTTCCTGACACCTCCTCTGACAGCGCTGCAAACACCTCAGTAACCTGCCTACCAATTTGGTCTGAATTAACATTTCCCACACCTCCTCTGGCCATTTCATCTATGTGGCCAATTTCTCAAAGGAGATGAAAAAGGCTACTGCATTCTTCTCATTGAATTTTGGTAATGTTTGGACATATTTGTATGTATCCCTACCAAGTGGTTGACGACACTGAGCTTACTCAACATCACTTCCAACTTGGACTCTCACTTCTGTCTTTAGATGTCTTTTTGCTTCAAATTCCAACTTCATCTTTTCCAACCTTCCCGATGTTGGGGAAGTGCAGAGCCAGGAGTCACGGTCTAAGAATAAGGAGTAAACCATTCAGGTCTGAGATGAGGAAGAACCTCTTCACTCAGAGAATTCTGATCTGTGGAATTCTCTACCACAGAAAGCTGTTGGGGCCAGTTTGTTAGATATGTTCAAGAGGGAACTGGACATGGCCCTTGTGGCTAAAGGGATCAAGGGATATGGAAATAAAGTGCGAGTGGGACACTGAAAGTACATGATGAGCCATGATCATATTGAACAGTGGTGCAGGCTCAAAGGGCCAAATGGTCTCCTCCTGCACCTATTTTCTATGTTTCTATAATATCCTTTCTATAACAAGGTGACCAGAACTGTACACAGTATTCCAAGTGTGGCCTTACCAATGTCTTGTACAACTTCAACAAGACGTCCCAACTCCTGTATTCAATGTTCTGACCGATGAAACCAAGCATGCTGAATGCCTTCTTCACCATGGTGCAATTTTTTACCATTTAAATAATAGTCCATTTTGCTGTTATTCCGACCAAAATGGATGACATCACGTTTACCAACATTGTACTCTGTCTGCCAGACCCTCACCCGCTCACTTAGATTATCTATATCTCTTTACAGATTTCAGAGTCCTCTGCACACTTTGCTCTGCCACTCATCTTAGTGTGATCTGCGAATTTTGACACACTACACTTGGTCCCCAACTCCAAATCATCTCTGTAAATCATAAACAATTGCAGCCCTAACACTGATCCCTGAGGCACACCAGTAGTCATTGATTGCCAACCAGAAAAACAAACATTCCACTCTGCCTTCTACTAGGTAACCAATCCTCTATCCGTGCTAATGCATTATCCGTAACAATGTGCACCTTTATCTTATGGAGCAGTTTTTGGTGCAACACCTTGTCAAATGTCTTCTGGAGGCATTGTTAAGTCCATGTAGACAACATCAACTGCACTGCCCTTGTCTACCTTCTTGGTTACCTCTTCAAAAAACTCAATCAAAGCCATGCTGACTGTCCCTAATCAGTCCTTGCATCTCTAATTACCTGTAGATTCTGTCTCTCAAAATACCTTCTAACAACTTGCTCACAGATGTGAGGTTCACCAGTCTGTAATTCCCAGGCTTTTCCCTGCAGCCCTTTTTAAAGGCATAACATTTACCACTTTACAATCTTCAGAGAGGAGGAGATTGGAGAGGCGTTGAACCAATATTTCTCTTCGGTGTTCACGCAAGGGGACATGAATGTAGCTGAGGAGGACACTGGGGTGCAGGGGTGTAAAATAGATAGTATTGCAGTTGATACGGGGGATGTGCTGGATATTTTAGAGGGTTTGAAAATAGATAAGTCCCCTGGTCCGGATGGGATTTACCCTAGGATTCTTTGGGAGGCAAGAGGGGTGATTGCGAAGCCTCTGGCTCTGATCTTCAGGTCGTCGTTGGTCTCTGGTATAGTACCGGAAGATTGGAGGACAGCAAATGTTGTCCCATTGTTTAAGAAGGGGAGAAGGGACTTCCCTGGGAATTATAGACCGGTGAGTCTTACTTCTGTGGTGGGTAAGGTTTTGGAAAGGATTATTAGAGACAGGATTTATAGTTATTTGGAGAGTAATGAGTTGATTAGAGACAGTCAGCATGGTTTTGTAGCGGGTAGGTCGTGCCTTACTAACCTTATCGAGTTCTTTGAGAAAGTGACCAAAGAGGTGGATAGGGGTAAGGCAGTTGATGTGGTGTATATGGATTTAAGCAAGGCGTTTGATAAGGTTCACCATGGTAGGCTTCTGCAGAAAATGCAGATGTATGGGATTGGGGGTGATCTAGGTAATTGGATCAGGAATTGGCTAGCAGATAGGAGACAGAGAGTGGTGGTTGATGGTAGATATTCGTCATGGAGTTCGGTTACGAGTGGTGTGCCTCAGGGATTTGTTTTGGGGCCACTGCTGTTTGTAATTTTTATTAATGATCTGGATGAGGGTATAGTTGGGTGGATTAGTATGTTTGCTGATGACACCAAAGTCGGAGGTGTGGTAGATTGTGAGGAAGGGTGTCATAGTTTGCAGGGTGACTTAGAAAGGTTGCAGAGCTGGGCTGAGAGGTGGCGGATGGAGTTTAATGTGGAGAAGTGTGAGGTAATTCATTTCGGTAGGAATAACAGATGTGTTGAGTATAGGGCTAATAGGAGGACTTTGAATAGTGTGGAGGAGCAGAGGGATCTAGGTGTATGTGTACATAGATCCCTGAAAGTTGGGAATCAAGTAGATAAGGTTGTTAAGAAGGCATACGGTGTCTTGGCATTTATTGGTAGGGGGATTGAATTTAGGAGTCGCAGCGTCATGTTGCAACTGTACACAACTCTGGTGCGGCCACACTTGGAGTTTTGTGTGCAGTTCTGGTCCCCACATTACAGGCAGGATGTTAGAGGCTTTGGAGAGGGTGCAGAGGAGGTTTACCAGGATGTTGCCTGGTATGGAGGGGAGATCCTATGAGGAGAGACTGAGAGATTTGGGGTTGTTTTCGCTGGAAAGACGGCAGCTAAGAGGGGATCTCATTGAAACATATAAGATGATTAGAGGTTTAGACAGGGTAGATAGTGATAGCCTTTTTCCTAGGATGGAGAAAGCTAGCACGAGGGGGCACGATTTTAAATTAAGGGGGGGTAGTTATAGGACAGATGTCAGGGGTAGGTTCTTTACCCAGAGGGTGGTGAGGGACTGGAATGCCCTGCCAGCTGCAGTTGTAAATGCACCTAGTTTGGGGGCGTTTAAAAGATCTGTGGATAGGTTTATGGATGAAAAGGGATTGGTTTAGGTTAGTGGGTCATTGTTTTGTAACTGGTCGGCGCAACATCGTGGGCCGAAGGGCCTGTTCTGCGCTGTAATGTTCTATGTTCTATGTTCAGACACTGACCAAAGATTCTGATTTTTAATTGAGCTGTTCATGAAAAACCTCTTTTCTATTTTATCTATGTTGTTGGTGTTTACTTGGACAATAACTGGACCTTCCCCCTTCCACTGAAAGTTTCTCTCCAGCCCAGAACAGAGTCCCAAAGTCTGGCACCAGACAGGAGACACGACTGGCTGGACCCTGGCTCTTGGCTGCAGTGAATTGTATATCAATAACCCTGAGTATTATTACCATTACACTCCTATTTACTCCCCTCAGTTTATAATTTCTGCACCACAGTGTCAGTTTGCTCATTCACCTGGTAGCCCTACTTTCATTCATGACCTGAAAGAACCTCCCCCTACTTTCATTCATGACCTGAAAGAACCTTGAACAATTGCAAGGGCTGCTTCATATTCGCTAAATGTATTTAAGTCACGGGTAGATAGGTTTTTGATGGACAAGGGAATTAAGGGTTATGGGGAGAAAGCGGAAAAGTGGAACTGATCCACTTCAGATCAGCCATGATCTTATTGAATGGCGGGGCAGGCTCGAAGGGCCAGATAGAACATAGAACACTACAGCACAAACAGGCCCTTCGGCCCACGAGTTGCGCCGATCACATCAACACCTACCAACCTACAGACCTATCTATAACCCTCAATCTCATTAAACCCCATATACTCATCCAGAAGTCTTTTAAAAGACCCCAGCGAGTTCGCCTCCACCACCGATGACGGCAGCCGATTCCATTCACTCACCACCCTCTGAGTGAAAAACTTACCCCTAACATCACCTCTGTACTTCCCTCCCCGCACCTTAAATCTGTGTCCTCTCGTAGCGACCATTTCAACCCGGGGAAATAGCCTCTGAGAGTCCACCCTATCTATTCCTCTCAACATTTTATAAACTTCTATCAGGTCGCCTCTCAACCTTTGCCTCTCTAGGGAAAAGAGTCCCAGCTCCCTCAACCTATCTTCATAAGGCATGCCTCCCAGTCCAGGCAACATCCTTATAAATCTCCTCTGTACCCTCTCAATAGCTTCTACATCTTTCCTATAGTGAGGCGACCAGAACTGCGCACAATACTCTAAAATGAGGCCTGACAAGGGTCTTATAAAGTTGCAGCATTACCTCCCGACTCCTAAACTCAATCCCTCAATTAATGAAGGCCAGTACACCATACGCCTTCTTGACCACCTCCTCCACCTGCGAGGCCGATTTAAGAGTCCTGTGGACCCGGACCCCTAGATCCTTCTGCTCTTCAACGCTACTAAGACTCCTGCCCTTGATAGTGTACTCGTTCATCCTGTTGGTTCTGCCAAAATGGACGACTACACATTTATCCACATTGAAGTTCATCTGCCACTTCTCCGCCCAGTCCTGCATCCTATCTATGTCCTGCTGCAACTTTTGCCATCCTTCCAGACCATCCACAACACCACCGACCTTCGTGTCATCAGCGAACTTACTTACCCATCCCTCCACTTACTCATCTAGGTCATTTATGAAAATGACAAACAACAAGGGTCCCAGAACAGATCCCTGGGGCACCCCACTGGTGACTGACCTCCATTCAGAAAAAACCCCATCCACAACTACTCTCTGCCTTCTGCAGGCAAGCCAGTTCTGGATCCACAAGGCCAAAGGCCCTTGGATCCCATGCCCTCTCACCTTCTCAAGAAGTCTTGCATGGGGGACCTTATCAAAAGCCTTGCTGAAGTCCATGTACACTACGTCCATGGCACTTCCTTCGTCAATGTGTTCAGTCACATTATCGAAGAACTCAACTAGGCTCGTAAGGCACGACCTGCCCTTGACAAATCCATGCTGACTATTCCTGATCATGTCAAACCTCTCCAAATGCTCGTAAATCTTGTCCCTCAGAAGCCTCTCCATCAGCTTACCAACCACTGAGGTCAGACTCACCGGGCGGTAATTTCCCGGGCTATCTCTGTTCCCTTTCTTGAAAATAGGAACCACATCCGCAATCCTCCAATCCTCCGGAACCTCTCCCGTCTCCATTGACGACGCAAAGATCATCGCCAGGGGCTCCGCAATCTCTTCCCTCGCCTCCCACAGTATCCTGGGGTACATCCCATCTGGTCCCGGCGACTTATCTACCTTGATAGAATTCAAAAGTTCTAACACATCCTCCTCCTTAATGTCCACGTACTCAATCTTTTCCATCTGCTGCAAGTCCATAGCAAGATCTCCCAGATCAGCTTCCACTGTGAATACTGAGGCAAAGTACTCATTAAGCACCTCCACCATTTCTTCTGGTTCCACACAGACCTTTCCCCCTTCACCTTTTATAAGTCCTACTCCTGCTCCTATTTCTTATGTTCTTAAGGGCTGAGGCTCCTCCACTCCTTAGGTGTAGGTGTTAATTGGGCCAGGACCAATCACATTGAATTAGACAGGAACTGGGGAATGTGGATCGGGATTGGCTATTTAAGTGCAATCCGTGTCTGGTATGTGGAGGCTTTTAAAGGCCGGTTGTTTGAAGTGAAGGACTGGCATGTCACTGCAAAAATGAAGGATAGAAATGAAGGATTTGGGAACCATGGATGAGAAGAGAAGGAAGCTTGGAAGGAAAAAGGAAGCATTCGATAGATCTCGACATCTAAAAACTGACAAAGCCCTTGAGGAGTACAGTGTGAGTAGAAATTAGGAGGGCTTAAAGGGCCAGAAAATGTCTTTAGCAAGCAGAGCCAAGGAGAATTCTAAAGCTCCTTATATTAGGAGCAAGAGAAAGTGTGGACCAATATGAGAACACTGGAGGAAAGTTATGGGTGCAGCCACAGGGAGGGGTGAGATCCTTAATGAATACTTTATATCGGTATTCACCAAGGAGGAGGAGGACATTATGGATATTGAGGTCAGGGATGGGTGTGTGAACGCTCTAGAGAATGTCAACATATAGAGGAGTGTGTTGAGTATCTTAAATTGCATCAAGAGAGACAAGTTCCCAGAGCGGGATGGGATCTATCCCAGGTTACTGCGGGAGGCAAGGAGAGAAATAGCTGGGGTCTTCCCAGCTCACCTCAGCTGTATATACGACAGTGGTTTTAGCAAACACACAACCAGTCAGCCAGAGTGAGGGTATCAGGAATTTGATGCTTTTGTATCTCTCCTCTCACCTTAAACCTCTGCCCTCTAGTTTTAGACTCCCCTACCTTTGGGAAAAGATTGACTATCTTGCTGATCTGTGCCCCTTATTATTTTATAGACCTCTATAAGATCACCCCTCAGCCTCCTACGCTCCAGAGAAAAAAGTCCCAGTCTATCCAGCCTTTCCTTATAACTCATTGAAATAGACTTGATACAGGGCTCATCTTGCAGCTGAATGTTTGATCTTTATTGCCTGCCGTACAAATTGTTGAATGAACTTGTGTGGTTAAATTTGGAAAATGGATGCTACGTCAGCCAGTACAGTTCATGATCTTGACAGTCCCATTGCTTCTGGCATTTGTAAGGGGTGACTGTGTGAATGCCTTGCTCAGGCTGGTGTGTCCCCTGGGCCATTCTGAAGGTGACCAGTAGCATAATGTGCATTCCAGGAAACACATTCTCAATCTACCTGAGTGCTTCTCACATTGTCACTCTGTGTGTCTCTGCTGATCTCAGGTCATCTGTTACGAACTCAATTCTGGGTGAAAGCAAAAACCCAAAGCTGGTCTAGAAAGGACCAGCACAGTTATAGCACGGTGGGTTAGCCACTGCTGCCTCACAAAGCCAGAGACCCGGGTTCGATTCCGAGATTGAGTCACTGTCTGTGTGAAGTCTGCACATACTCCCAGTGTCTGCATGGGTTTCCTCCGGGTAGTCCAGTTTCCTCCCAGTCTGAAAGATGTGCTGGCCATGTTAAATTTTCCCTCAGTGTAACCAAACAGTGTGGCATCTTGGGGATTTTCACAGTAACTTCATTGCAGTGTTAATGTCAGCATACTTGTGACACTAACAAATAAACTTTAACTCATACTTCCTCTGTTGAATTGTCTGCTGCACTGTACCACTAACTGGGCACATTCAGAAATTTCCAAACATTCTGACCTTGTTTTGAATTTAGAAGTGCAGCGATATTGTGGTTCAGAATGTGCCTCTAATCACAGAACCTATGGTGACCCAGTATCTACTCTGAGACCATGGCACTAGGAGATTTCCCCATTCACACACAAACTGCCTTTGTTCACAAACAGTTAACTGAAGCTGCTGAGCTTGTTTTGAGTTCTGGCCAACATTCCTCCTCAATGACATTCCTCGCTGTTACACAATGGAGTGTGCAGAGCTGGGATTTGCTGCACACTTGTTCTTTGGCTGTGAGCTGGAAAATGGGTCTGTTTTTATAGATTAAACTCCATCAGGAAATCCAGGCGCCTGACAAACAAACTGCAGGGATTGTGGATTCTGCTCACTAACTATCTGCTTACCTTGCATCCGAAAACCAGCCAGTGCCTGGGCACAATGGGAACGTGTCAGCAGATTTAGACCAAGCATGGATTCCAGATTTATTGAGAGCTGATTGGGGAATTGGACAACCCCTAAAGTCAGAAGGGTTTCACTTCTCCGTATCTCTTTTGGAGAGTGAACAGGTACACTGCTCACTAATCATGGAATCTCTACAGTGTAGAATGAGGCCATTTGGCCCATCGAGGCTGCAACAATCCCATCCAGACCCTGTCCCCGTAACCCCACATATTTATCCCAGCTCCCCCCTTGACACTAAGGGGCAATTTAGCAATTTAATCGAATTAGGAATGGAAACCTGTCCCTGTTGTCAGATTGTGCTCATGTTATATTTGCACTGCTCTCACACTGTGCAGGAAAGGCCATTTTGCTCAGCAATGGGTGCAGTGGTTCCAATGTGGAATAAGGCCAGAAAACATAGGAGAACATCGGCCATTCGATCCATCCAGTCTGCTCCTTTATTCAATGAAATCATAACTGATCTAATATGATTACCCTCAACTCCACTTTCCTGCCTTATCCCCATAACCCTCGATTCCCTTGCTGATTAAAAATCAATCTATTTGAACCAATGACTCAGCCTCCACAGCCCTCTGCGGAAAAGAATTCCACAGATTCACTCCCCCCTGAGAAAAGAAATTCCCCCTGATTTCTATCTTAAATGTGCGACCCTTCACTTGTGAGATTGTGTCCCCTGGTCCTGGATCCCACAAGGGAAACAACCTCTCAGCATTGACCCTGTCAAACCCCTGAGAATCCGATATGTCTCAATAAGGTCATCCCTCATTCTTCTAAACTTTAATGAGTACAGGCCCAAGCCATTCAACCTCTCATAAGAACATAAGAAATAGGAGCAGGAGTAGGCCATCTAGCCCTTCGAGCCTGCCCCGCCATTCAATAAGATCATGGCTGATCTGTCGTGGCTCAGTTCCACTTTCCCACTTTCTCCCCATAACCCTTAATTCCCCTGTCTGTCAAAAACCTATCTACCCGTGACTTAAATATATTTAGCGAGGTAGCCTCCACCACTTCAATGGGCAGAGAATTCCAGAGATTCACCACCCTTTGAGTGAAGAAGTTCCTCCTCAACTCTGATCTAAACTGCACCCCCCTTTATCTTGAGGCTGTGCCCTCTAGTCCTACAGTCCTTTCTAAGCGGGAAGAATCTCTCTACCTCTACCCTATCTATCCCCTTCATTATCTTATACGTCTCTATAAGATCCCCCCTCATCCTTCTAAACTCCAACAAGTACAGACCCAGTCTATTTCGTCTCTCTTCATAACCCAACCCCCTCATCTCCGGTATCAGCCTAGTGAACCTCCTCTGCACTCCCTCCAAGGCCAAAATATCCTTGCGTAAGTGTGGTGACCAAAACTGCACACAATACTCCAGCTGCGTCCTCACCAATGCCCTATACAGCTGCAGCAAGACCTCCCTACTTTTATATTCAATCCCCCTCGCTATGAAGGCCAGCATCCCATTCGCCTTCCTGACCACCTGCTGCACCTGCAAGCTGGGTTTTTGCGACTCATGCACAAGGACCCCCAGGTCCCTCTGCACCGTAGCATGCTGCCACTTTTCGCCTTTTAAATAACAATCCCTCCTACTATTATTTCTGCCAAAGTGGATAACCTCACACTTGCTAACATTATACTCCATCTGCCAGGTCCTCGCCCACTCGCTCAGCCTATCCCAATTTCTCTGCAGACTTTCCACACCCTCCGCACAATTTGCTTTTCCACTCATCTTCGTGTCATCAGCAAATTTCATCACCCTACACTCAGCCCCCTCCTCCGGATCATCTATATAAATGGTAAACAGTTGAGGCCCCAGCACCGATCCCTGCGGCACTCCACTAGTCACCAACTGCCAATCAGAATAGCACCCATTGATACCAACTCTCTGCTTCCTATTAGACAGCCAATTCTCTATCCACGCTAACACCTTACCTCCAACTCCATGCCCCCTAACCTTTTGCAGCAACCTTTTGTGAGGCACCTTATCAAACACCTTTTGGAAATCTGAAAACACCACATCCACCGGTTCCCCTCCGTCTACCGCACTTGTCACATCCTCATAGAAATCCAATAAATTCGTCAAACACGACTTCCCCTTAACGAATCCGTGCTGCATCTGCTCTATCAAACCATTCCTTTCCAGGTGCCTCGCTATTTCTTCTTTGATGACGGATTCAAGCATTTTTCCAACCACAGATGTTAAACTAATCGGCCTATAATTCCCTGCCTTTTGTCTGCTACCTTTTTTAAACAGCGGCGTAACATTAGCCATTTTCCAATCTTCTGGCACTTCCCCGGAATCCAGCGAAGTTTGGTAAATAATCACTAAGGCATCCACTATCACCGCTGCCATTTCCTTCAGAACCCTGGAATGCATTCCATCCAGTCCTGGGGACTTGTCCACCATCAGTCACCAAGCACTACCTCTCTAGTGACAGTAATCGCATTCAGGCCCTCAACTCCTACCATCCTTCTATCTTTAATATCTGGCAAACTATTCGCGTCCTCCTCCGTGAAGACCGAGGCAAAAAACTTATTTAAGGCCTCTGCCATTTCCTCATCTCCCACCACTAAATCCCCCCTCTCATCCTCTAAGGGTCCAACATTCACTCGAGCCAGTCTCCTCCTCTTTATATATTTGTAAAAACTCTAACTGTCCTTTTCTATATTTACCCAGGATCAACCTAGTGAGCCTTCTCTGCACTGCCTCCAATACCAGAATATCTTTCCTTCAATAAGGGGATCAAAACAGTTCACAGTATTCCAGGTGTGGTCTAACTAGAGCCTTCTTTAGTTTAATAAGACACCTGGATTTTAATACTCCATTCTCTTTGAAATAAAGGCCATCATTCCCTTTTACCTGCTGAACTTTCACACTAATTTTTTGTGATTTATGTGTGAGGACCCCCTAATCCCTCAGTGCTGCAGCTTTCTGCAGTCTTTCTCCATTTAAATAGCATTCAGTCCCATTATTTTTCTTACCAAAGTGAATAACTTCAAGTTTTCCTGCATTATGTTCCATCTGCAAAGTTTTTGTCCACTGTCCTTATTTGTCTATACCGCTCTCCAGGTTCTTTGTATTATCCTCACCACTCACCTTCCCATCTACTTCTGTGTCATCCACAAACCTGGCAACAGTACATTCACTTCCCTTGTCCAAGTTATTAATATATATTGTAAATAACTGTGGCTGCAGCACTGATTCCTGTCACAGGGTGTTACATTGGTAATTTTATAACCTTGCTGGATTTTCTCAGAATTTAAGGATTCTTGGAAGGTTATTCCCAGCACATCCACTATCTCTGTAGTGACTTGTTTTAATATCCTGTGATGCAGGATAATGAAGACCGATTAGTCTTTAATCCTATTCGTTTCCCGCACACCTTTTGTCCAGTGATTGTTGTTGTATTTTATTTCCTCCCCTCATTTTGCCTCTTGATTATTTAGTATTTTTGGAATGATATTAGTGTTTTCTAAGTGAAGACTGACCAAAATATTTGTTAAACTCCTTTGCCGTTTCCTGATTCCCAATATTATTTCCCCGGATGTGTTCACTCAGGCCTCTCCCTTCAATTTTATATATTTAAAGAAACTCTGACTGTCTGATGAATGTGATAAAACACTATCTGTGGTTATGGGAGACTCTGATCTGCATATAGATTGGGAGAATCAAATTAGTCACAGTACAATAGAGGGGGGATTTCCAGAGTGCATACAGGATGGTTTTCTGGAGTAATACACTGAGGAACCAGCAAGGGAACAGGCTATCTTGGACTCGGTGTTGTGCAATGAGAAAGGATTAGTTGGCAATCTAGTTCTGAGAGAATCCTTGGGGATGAGTGACCATAATATGGTAGAATTCTTTCTTAGACCAGTGAGCCTGTCAGTACTGGGGAAATCGCTACAGTCCATTACCAAGGATTTTATAACTCAGCATTTGGAAGGCAGTGATATAATCAGACAAAGTCAGCATAGATTTACAGAAGGGAAATCATGCCCGACAAATCGATTGGAATTCTTCGAGGATGTAACCAGTAGGAGTTGACTGAGGAGACCCAGTGAGTGTTGTTTATTTAGACTTTCAGATAAGGTCTCACATAACAGATTACTATGTAAAGTTAAAGCACATAGGATTGCAGGTAATGTCTTCAGATGGACAGAAAGCTTGTTAGCAGGTAGAAAAATAGGATGTGAGGGTGAGCTGTGAGGAGTGAGAGACCAGTTTGTTGCTTAAGGTGTTGGATGTGGGAGTTCCTGGCGTCGCTTAGCCTGCAGCTCCTGAGGGACCGTGTTAGGGAACTGGAGCTGCGGCTCGATGACCTTAGTTTAGTCAGAGAGAATGAGAAATTAATAGAGAGAAGTTACAGACAGGTGGTCACACCAAAGCCATGGGAGGAAGACACGTGGGTCACGGTTAGGAAGGGTAAAAGTCACCTACCACAGAGTACCCCAGTGGCTGTCTCCCTCAAGGGCTGGGTGACAGACGGGAGAGGGGAGGGGAGGGGAATGAGCAGGCAGTGAAGGGATCCCTTGTGGTTGTCCCCTTCCAAAATAAGGATACCGTTTTGAATACTGTGGGGGTTTTTGGGGGGGGGGGGGGTTGAATGACCCTCCAGGGGTAAGCCACGGTGACCAGGTCACTGGCACAGAGTCGGGCTCTGTGGCTCAGAAGGGAAAGAGGGAGACTAGGAGAGCAATAGGGTGATGCGATGGTTAGAGACATAGACAGGCGGTTCTGTGGGCATGAACGAGACTCCAGGATGGTAGTCTGCCTCCCTGGGGCCGGTGTACTGGATGTCTCTGAGCAGGTGGGAAACATGTTAAAAGGGGAGGTTAATCAGACAGATGTCATTGTCCACATTGGTGCAAATGACGTAGGTAGAAAGAGCAGGGTGGTGGGGGCCTGGGATGCACTGCCAAGCAAGGTGGTGGGTCCTATTCAGGGAGTTGGGTGCTAGGCTAAAAAGTAGTGCCTCTGGAATAGCAACCTCTGGATTACTCCCAGTGTCTAGTGTGAGTGAGGCGAGGAACAGGGAGATTGTACAACTGAACACGTGGCTAAAGGACTGGTGCTGGAGGGAGGGTTTCAAATTCGTGGATCACTGGGAAATCTTCAAGAGAGGATGGCACCTGCACAAGAAGGACGGGTTACACCTAAACTGGAGGGGCACGAATATTCTGGCTGGGAGTTTTGCTAGTGTGGTTCGGGTGGGTTTAAACTAATGTGGCGGGGGGTGGGGATCAAAACAATAGGTCAGTAAGCATAAAGGCTGCGGATGGGCTTGGGGCCAGGACAAGGCTATCGAAGAGGAAGAGCATTCTGGGGGAGGATGACCTCAGTGGGCCTGGAGGTCTGGGGTGCATGTGCTTCAATGCAAGGAGCGTAATACAGAAACATAGAACATTACTGCACAATACAGCCCCTTCAGCCCTCAATGTTGTACCGAGCTATGTCCAATCCCAAGATCAGGCTATCCCCTCCCTATAATTCTGGAGTGCTCCATGTGCCTATCCAATAACCGCTTGAAAGTTCCTAAAGTGTCCGACTCCACTATCACAGCAGGCAGTGTATTCCACACCCCAACCACTCTCTGAGTGAAGAATCTACCTCAGACATCCTGTAATGGGCAAGACAGACAAACTTAGAGCCTTAACGCTTGTGCGGAATTTGGATGTGGTTGCAGTGACGGAGACTTGGTTAAAAGAAGGACAGGTCAGGCAGCTGAATATTCCAGGGTATAAGTGTTTTAGGCAAGACAGAGGAGGGGCTAGAAGAGGTGGGGAGTAGCAATACTGGTTAGGGAGCATATTACAGCGGTGCAGAGAGTGGACAATTTAGAAGGGTCATGTAATGAGTCATTGTGGATGGAGCTCAGAAACAGGAATGGCGCAGTCACTATGCTGGGGGTATACTACAGGCCTCCCAACAGACCACAGGAAGTGGAGGAATGGTTATGTAAGGAGATTCTGGGTAGGTGCAGAAAAAATAGGATTGTTGTAGTGGGGAACTTTAATTTCCCTGGTATAGACTGGAAAGTGCTTAGGGCTGGGGGTCTGGACGGGGAGGGATTTATAAAATGCGTACAGGAAGGTTCTTTCGAACAATGGGCCTGTGTCTGTGGGAGTTTGCGCATTCTCCCTGTGGTTGCGTGGGTTTCCTCCGGGCGCTCCGGTTTCCTCCCACACCCCAAAAATGTGCTCTCAGGCTAATCGGTTTTTACCAAATTGACACTATTTCTTTCCTGAATCTGACTGAGTAGAGGTTCCATTCATAGATATGCAGGGTAGAATAGGTGTAGGGTGATGTGGCGGCGTGGGCTCGTTGGGCCGAAGGGCCTGTTTCCCATGCTGGGTTGTTCTTTGTTCTTTGTTCTAATCCAGATAAAAGCGAAGCGATGCATTTTGGTAGAACTAATGTAGTGGGGAGCTATACAATAAATGACAGAACCATCAGGAGTATAGACACACAGAGGGATCTGGGTGTGCAAGTCCACAGATCCTTAAAGGTAGCAGCACAGGTGGAGAAGGTGGTGAAGAAGGCATATGGCAAGCTTGCCTTTATAGGACAGGGTAAAGAGTATAAAAACTGGAGTATGATGTTACAGCTGTATAGAACGTCGGTTAGGCCACATTTGGGGCACTGGGTCCAGTTCTGGTCGCCACACTACCAGAAGGACGTGGAGGTTTTGGAGACAGTGCAGAGAAGGTTTACCAGGATGTTGCCTGGTATGGAGGGTCTTAGCTATGAGGAGAGATTGGGTAAACTGGGGTTGTTCTCCCTGGAAAGGCGGAGAATGAGGGGAGACCTAATAGAGGTGTACAAAATTATGAAGGGTATAGATAGAGTGAACAGTGGGAAGCTTTTTCCCAGGTCGGAGGTGACGATCATGAGGGGTCTCAGGCTCAAGGTGAGAGGGTCGAGGTATAACTCCGATATCAGAGGGACGTTTTTTATGCAGAGGGTGGTGGGGGCCTGGGATGCACTGCCAATTAGGGTGGTGGAGGCGGACATGCTGGGATCGTTTAAGACTTATCTGGATAGTCACATGAACAGACTGGGAATGGAGGGATACAAATGAATGGTCTAGTTGGACCAATGAGCGGCACAGACTTGGAGGGCCGAAGGGCCTGTTTCCTGTGCTGTATTGTTCTTTGTTCTTTTAATACAGAGATGCTTCAGTGTGATTTGGACAGGCTGAGTTTGTGGGCATCTGCACGGCAGATGCAATTAATGTGGATAAACGTGATGTTTCCACTTTGGTGGCAATAACAGGAAGACAGATTATTTGAATGGGTGTAAACTGAGAGAGGTGGATACTCAGCGAGACCTTGGAGTCCTCGTGCATCAGTCACTGAAAGTAAGCGCACAGATACAGCAGGCAGTAAAGAAGGCAGATGGTATGTTGGCCTTCATAGTGAGAGGATTTGAGTATAGGGATAGGGATGTTTTGCTGCAATTGTATAGGACATTGGTGAGACCACATCTGGAGTATTGTATGCAGTTTTGGTGCCTTTATCTGTGGAAGGATGCCCTTGTTGTAGAGGGAGTATAGCAAAAGATTACCAGGCTAATTCCTGGGAAGGCAGATCTGTCATATGGAAAGAGACTAAGTCAATTAGGGCTACATTCACTGGAGTTTAGAAGACAGAGGGGATCTCATAGAAACTCAAAATTCTAACAGGGTTAGGGAGGGTAGATTCAGAAAGAATGTTCTCAATGGTGGGAGGTCCAGAACTAAGGGTCATAGTTTGAGGATAAGGGGTAAACCCCTTAGGACTGAGGTGAGGAGAAATGTCTTCACTAATGGGTGGCGAGCGTGTGGAATTTACTATCACAGAAAGTAGTTGAGACCAAAACACCTGATTTTAAGAAGAAATTAAATATAGCTCTTGGGGCTAAAGGGATCAAGGGATGTGTGGGGGGGGGGGGTCAGGATATTGAACTCAATGATCAGCCATGATCAAGATGAATGGTGGAACATGCTTGAAGGGCCGAATGGCCTCCTCCTGCTTCTAGTTTCTATGACAAACACAACCAAGAAGCCTCATTGGCAAAACTCCAGCTTTACAACACTCAATACAGCCACCAAGGACTGATGAATGGATGCATGGGATTGAGGGTGATTTAGCAGTTTGGATCAGGCATTGGCTAGCTGATAGAAGACAGAGGGTGGTGGTTGATGGGAAATATTCAACCTGGAGTTCAGTTACAAGTGGTGTACCTCAAGGATCTGTTTTGGGGCCACTGCTGTTTGTCATTTTTATAAATGACCTAGATGAGGGTGTAGAAGGATGGGTTAGTAAATTTGCTGACGACACCAAAGTCAGAGGAGTTGTAGACAATGAGGATAGATGTTACAATTTGCAGAAGGACATAGATAAGCTGCAGAGCTGGGCCGAGAGGTGGCAAATGGAGTTTAATACGGAAAAGTGTGAGGTGATTCACTTTGGAAGGAGTAACAGGATTACAGAATATTGGGCTAACAGAAAGGTTCTTGGTAGTGTCGACGAGCACAGAGATCTTGGCGTACATGAGCATAGCTCCCTGAAAGTTGGCACCCAGGTTGATAAGGTTGTTAAGAAGGCGTACAGTGTGTTAGCTTTTATTGGTAGAGGGATTGAATTTCGGAGCCGTGAGGTCATGTTGCAACTGAACAAAACTCTGGTGCGGCCGCACTTGGAGTATTGCGTACAGTTCTGGTCGCCGCATTATAAGAAAGATGTGGAGGCATTGGAAAGGGTGCAGAGGAGGTTTACCAGGATGTTGCCTGGTATGGTGGGAAGGTCTTATGAGGAAAGGCTGAGGGACTTGAGGTTATTTTCATTGGAGAGAAGAAGGTTAAGAGGTGACCTAATTGAGGCATACAAGATGGTCAAAGGATTGGATAGGGTGGACAGTGAGAGCCTTTTTCCTCGGATGGTGATGGCTAACACAAGGGGACATAGCTTTAAATTAAGGAGTGGTAATTATAGGATGGATGTCAGAGGTAGGTTCTTTATTCAGAGGGTAGTAAGGGCGTGGAATGCCCTGCCTGCAGCAGTTGTGGACTCGTCAACTATAAGGGCGTTCAAATGGTCAGTGGATAGGCATATGGATAACATTGGAATAGTTTAGGTTAGAGGGTCATTAGATTGGTTCCACTGGTCGGCGCAACATCGAGGGCCGAAGGGCCTGTACTGCACTGGAATGTTCTATGTTCTAAAATGCATTACCTCGCATTTGTCTAAATTAAACTCCATCTGCCATTCGTCAGCCCACTGGCCCAATTGATCAAGATCCAGTTGCATTTGGAGATAACCTTCCTCACTGTCCACTATGCCACCAATCTTGGTGTCATCTGCAAACTTACTAACCATGCCTCCTATATTCTCATCCAAATCATTAATATAAATGACAAATAACATTGGGCCCAGCACTGATCCCTGAGGCACACCACTGGTCACAGGCCTCCAGTTTGAAAAACAACTCTCTACAACCACCCTCTGGCTTCTGTCAAGAAGCCAATTTTGTATCCATTTAGATACCTCACCCTGGATCCCATGAACTTTAACGTTATGCAACAATCTACCATGCGGTACCTTGTCAAAGGCCTGGCTAAAGTTCTTGTAGACAACATCAACTGCACTGCCCTCATCTACCTTCTTGTTTACCCCTTCAAAAACTCAATTAAATTTGTGAGACATGATTTGCACTCACAAAGCCATGCTGACTGTCCCTAATCAGTCCTTGTGTCTCTAAATGCCTGTAGATCCTGTCTCTCAAAATACCTTCCAACAATTTACTCACCACAGATGTGAGGCTCACTGGCCTGTAGTTCTCAGGCTTTTCCCTGCAGCCCTTTTTAAACAGAGTACAACGTTTGCCTCTGTCCAATCTTCAGGTACCTCACCCGTGACTATCGATGATTTAAATATCTCAGCTGAGGGACCTGCAATTTCCTCCCTGACCTTCCACAACAAATATCTTTCAGTTTAATACTGTCCTGAGCTTCTTATGTTGTAACCATTGTTGATTTGTCCCTTATCTAGAATTCTTCTTCCTCGCTGGGATATATCTTTGTTGTGAGTCATGAACTATTTTTGTAACATTTTTGAGATCCGCTCAGCGGATGTGAGGGAGGAAGCTTGCAGGTGAGACAAAAATATAAAATGCTGGAAAATCTCAGCTGGTCTGACAACATCTATGGAGAAAGAATAGAGCTAATGTTCTGAGTCTGGATGACTCCTGGTTAGAGCATCCAGAGGGAGTTATTGTTATATTGTGTGAGAGAACTTTAGAACATAAGAAATAGGAGCAGGAGTAGGCCATCTGGCCCTTCGAGCCTGCCCCGCCATTCAATAAGATCATGGCTGATCTGTCGTGACTCAGTTCCACCTTCCCGCCCTCTCCCCATGATTGGTTGAAATAGAAATGAACAGGAAGCAGGCAACCTGGAAAACTGCCCAGATACAACCTGTCCACACAGAGCAAGTCAAACCCAGCCAATCACCATTCCAGTTTTACTCAAGTCTCTGCCCACATCTCACCTTCTGTTCATCAGAGACATCGGAGCAGATTCATATTCATCACAACTGGAAGATTTAATGATTTTGCTTTCAGTTTCCACCCCTCTCTCACCTTTACATGGTCCGTGTCCAGCACTTTTCTTCCCTTCTTTGACCTCTCCATCTCTATTTCTGGCAATAGACTGACCACCAATATTCATTACAAACTTACCCACTCTCACAGTTAACTCGACTGCAGCTTCCTAATCCCTCTCCCTGTAAGGACTCCATCCCGTTCTCCCAGTTCCTCCATCTCTGTTGCATCTGTTCCGACATGTCTGTCTTTTCCTCAACTGAGGATTCCCCCCACTTTGAGTGACAGGGAACTCAACCATGTCCAACTCATCTCCTGCACCTCTGCCCTCACCCCTTCCTCTCCCTCCCAGGACCAGGAGAGGGTCCCTCTTGTTCTCACTTTTCACCCCACCAGCCTCAGCATTCAAAGGATCATCCTCCTCCATTTCTGCTAACTCCATAATGTCATCACTCAATATATCTTCCCCTCGCTTCCTCTGTCCACAGGGACCACTCAGTCTATGACATCCTGGTCCACTCTTCTATCACCCCCAACCTTCATCCCCTTCCCAGAGTACCTTCCCAGGAAAAGCTGCACTAGCTGTCCCTTCACCCCCTCCCTCCTCAATATCCAACAGCCCAAACACTCTTTCCAGATGAAGCAGAGTTTCACTTGCACTGCCTTTTATTTAGTCTGTTGTATTCACTATCAGAGTGGAGTTTCCATGTTCTGCCCATGTCTGTGTGCTTTAGCTTCCAAAGATGTGCAGGATAGGTGGTTTGGCCATGATAAAGTGCCACATTGTGTTCAAAGATATGCCGGTAGATGATTAGCCATAGTAAATTTGCGACATTACAGGGATGTGGTGTGGAGGAGGACGTGGATAAGACACTCTATCACAGAGTTAGTGGATACACAATGGACTGAATGGCCTCTTCTGCACTGTAGGATTTCTCAGATTTTATGAAATTCCATCTGCCATTTCTGTGCCCAAGTCTCCAATCTATCTTTATCCTGTTATATCCTCTGACAATCCCCAGCACTATCAACAACTCCACCAATCTTCATGTCATCCACAAACTTACTAATCAGACCACCCACATTTTCCTCCAGATACTTTATATACATAGAACATAGAACATAGAACATTACAGTGCAGAACAGGCCCTTCGGCCCACGATGTTGCGCTGACCGGTCACAAAACAATGACCCTCTAACCTAAACCAATCCCTTTTCATCCATAAACCTATCCACAGATCTCTTAAACGCCCCCAAACTAGGTGCATTTACAACTGCAGCTGGCAGGGCATTCCAGTCCCTCACCACCCTCTGGGTAAAGAACCTACCCCTGACATCCATCCTATAACTACCCCCCCTTAATTTAAAGTCGTGCCCCCTCGTGCTAGATTTCTCCATCAGAGGAAAAAGGCTATCACTGTCCACCCTATCTAAACCTCTAATCATCTTATAAGTTTCAATAAGATCCCCTCTTAGCCGCCTTCTTTCCAGCGAAAACAACCCCAAATCTCTCAGCCTCTCCTCATAGGACCTCCTCTCCATACCAGGCAACATCCTGGTAAACCTCCTCTGCACCCTCTCCAAAGCCTCCACATCCTTCCTGTAATGTGGGGACCAGAACTGCACACAAAACTCCAAGTGCGGCCGCACCAGAGTTGTGTACAGTTGCAACATGACGCTGCGACTCCTAAATTCAATCCCCCTACCAATAAACGCCAAGACACCGTATGCCTTCTTAACAACCTTATCTATTTGACTCCCAACTTTCAGGGATCTATGTACACATACACCTAGATCCCTCTGCTCATCCACACTATTCAAAGTCCTCCCGTTAACCCTATACTCGACACATCTGTTATTCCTACCAAAGTGAATTACCTCACACTTCTCCGCATTAAACTCCATCCGCCACCTCTCGGCCCAGCTCTGCAACCTTTCTAAGTCACCCTGCAAACTATGACACCCTTCCTCACTATCTACCACACCTCCGACTTTGGTGTCATCAGCAAATTTACTAATCCACCCAACTATACCCTCATCCAGATCATTAATAAAAATTACAAACAGCAGTGGCCCCAAAACAGATCCCTGAGGCACACCAGAGGTCCCAGCACTAATCCCTGCGGAACACCACCAGTTACAGATCTCCATTCTGAAAAACACCTTCCACTGCTACTCATTGTCTTCTATAACCAAATTAGTTTTGTATCCACCCTGCCAGCCCACCCCGAATCCCATTTGACTTCACCTTCTGTACCAGTCTGCCATGAGGGATCTTGTCAAAGGCCTTACTGAAGTTCATGTAGACAACATCCACTGCCCTACTCTCATCAATCATCTTCATCTCAAAAAACTCGATCAAATTTGTGAGGCACAATCTTCCCAAAACTCTATCACTAATAAGTCCATATTTTTCCACATGGGAATAAATCCTGTCTCTAAGAATCTTCCCCAATAATTTCCCTACTAGTAACGTAAAGCTCCCCAGCCTATAATTTCCTGGATTATCCCTGTTGACTTTCTTAAACAAAGGAACAATGTTGGCTATTCTCCAGTCCTCTGGGATTTCCCTGTGGCTAAAAAGGATGCCGATTTTATACAGGGCTCCAGCAATTTCTTTCCTTGCCTCCAAAGTTAGGAGAACTTTGCAGGGTTGGTTTGCCATTGTGACTTCTGGTGCCTGGGTCAAAGCTGGATGGTCCACCCAGTTTCATTCTTGTGTGTTTTCTTTGTAATGGTCAAAAAGAGCTGAGTGCCCTCCGCGACTTTTAAAAATGTTTATTTATTAGTGACACAGTAGGCTTACATTAACACTGCAATGAAGTTACTGTGAAAATCCCCTATTCGCCACACTCTGGCAGCTGTTTGGGTAACACTGATGGAGAATTTAGCACAGCACGTCTTTCTGACTGTGGGAGGAAACTGGAACACGCAGAGGAAACCCAGAGGGAAAACGTGCAAACTCCACACAGGCAGTGACCCGAGCCGGGAATCGAACCCAGGATCCTGGAGCTCTGAAGCAGCAGCGCTAACCCACTGTGCCGCCCTTATTTCAAAGTCAGAAACACATTGGTGTGGCCAGTCCAGGTAAAGATGACAGATTTCCTTCCCTAAAGGGCATTAGTGAACCAGGTGGGTTTAATACAATCTACAAGGTTGTAATGGTCATCATTAGACTTTTAATTTAAGATATTTTATTGAGTTTCTAAATTCCATCAGCTGTTGTTATTGGATTTAAACCCGGGTCCCTGGAGGATTGCTCTCGGTCTCTGGATTACCAGTGCAGTGATGATATCTTTGTGTCAGTGCCTCTGTTCCCATGAACTCAGTTCCCCCATTCTGCCAAAGAGAGAAGTCAGGGGGAAGCTGAGGCTGTGATTTTTCTTTCTCACAGACAGCAGGCTGCCTCTGAGATGGAATAATAATTCCATTACAATTCCAGAACATAGAACAGTACAGCACAGTACAGGCCCTTCGGCCCTCGATGTTGTGCTGAGCTATGTCCAATCCCAAGATCAGTCTATCCCCTCCCTATAATTCTGTTGTGCTCCATTTCCTATCCAATAACCACTTGAAAGTTCCTAAAGTGTCCGACTCCACTATCACAGCAGGCAGTGCATTCCACACCCCAACCACTCTCTGAGTGAAGTATCTACCTCAGACATCCCTCCTATATCTCCCACCATGAACCTTATAGTTATGTCCCCCTAGTAACAGCTACATAAGAACATAAGAAATAGGAGCAGGAGTAGGCCATCTGGCCCTTCGAGCCTGCCCCACCATTCAATAAGATCATGGCTGATCTGTCGTGACTCAGCTCCACTTTCCCGCCCTCTCCCCATAACCCTTAATCCCCTCTCTTATCAAAAACCCATCAACCCGTTTCTTAAAAATATTTAGCGAGGCAGCCTCCACCACTTCAATGGGCAGAGAATTCCAGAGATTCACCACCCTTTGAGTGAAGAAGTTCCTCCTCAACTCTGTTCTAAACCGCCTTCCATTTACCTTGAGGCTGTGCCCCCTAGTCCTACTGTCTTTTTTGAGCGGGAACAGTCTCTCCACCTCTATCCTATCCATCCCATTCATCATCTTATACGTCTCAATGAGATCTCCCCTCATTCTTCTAAACTCTAACGAGTACAAGCCTAGTTTATTCAGCCTCTCCTCATAGCTCAACCCCCTCAACTCTGGTATCAGCCGAGTAAACCTCCTCTACACTCCCACCAAGGCCAAAATATCCTTGCGCAGGTGCGGCGCCCAAAACTGCACACAGTACTCCAGCTGCGGCCTCACCAATGCCCTATACAGCTGCAGCAAGACCTCCCTACTTTTATATTCAATCCCCCTCGCTATGAAGGCCAGCATCCCATTCGCCTTCCTGACCACCTGCTACACCTGCAAGCTGGGTTTTTGCGACTCATGCACAAGGACCCCGAGGTCCCTCTGCACCGTCCCTGCTGCAGTTTTTCGCCACGTAAGTAATAGTCCTTCCTACCATTCTTCCTACCAAAGTGGACCACCTCACACTTGCCAACATTAAATTCCATTTGCCATTTCCTGACCCATTCGCCCAGCCTATCTAGATCCTTCTGCAGACTCTCCACACCCTCCTCACAATTTGCCTTTCCCCCAATCTTGGTGTCATCAGCAAATTATGACACCCTGCACTCGGTTCCCTCCTCCAGATCATCTATATAAATGGTAAACAGCTGAGGCCCCAGCACCGACCCCTGGGGCACCCCACTAGTCACCAACCGCCAATCCGAATAGCATCCGTTGACCCCCACTCTCTGCCTCCTATTTGACACAGTAAAAAGTCTGACAACACCAGGTTTTAGTCCAACCGATTTATTTGATAATATTCTCACAAGCTTTCGGGGTTAGCCCCTTCGTCAGGTGAATGGAGAGTTCTGGCCTCAGACAGACAGAGCAAACAAAGCACAGACAGTTGCTGATTAGAATGCGAATCCTTACACCTAACCTGCTGTTCAATTCTTAAAGTGGCTGATAATGTGAGTGGAAGGAGCACTGATCACAGTTTAAAGAGATGTGTATTGTCTCCAGACAGTACAGTAAGTGAGGTTTTGCAAACCCAGGCAAGTCACGGGGGTTACAGATAGTGCGACATGAACCCAAGATCCCTGTTGAGACCGTCCTCATGTGTGCGGAACTTGGCTATCAGTCTCTGTTCAGCGGCTCTGCGCTGTCGTGTGTCGTGAAGGCTGCCTTGGAGAATGCTTACCCGAAGGTCAGAGGCTGAATGCCCGTGACCACTGAAGTGTTCGCCAACAGGAAGGGAACAGTCTTGCCTGGTGACTGTCGAGCGATGTTCATTCATCCGTTGTCGTAGCGTCTGCATGGTCTCCCCAATGTACCATGCTTCGGGACATCCTTTCTTGCAACGTATCAGGTAGACAATGTTGGCCGAGTTGCAAGAGTATTTACCATGTACCTGGTGGATGGTATTCTCACGTGTGATGATGGTATCCGTAGTGTCGCGACAAAAGCTGGGGGTTCTTTCGTCGCGACACTACGGACTTCCTACTGAAACTCAGCACACACGGAGCAGTTGAACCAGGGACACTCCTCGTCACAATGGATGTCTCAGTGCTCTACACCAACATCCCCCACAACGATGGCATTGCTGCGACTGCCTCAGTACTCAATGCTGACAACTGCCAGTTTCCAGATGCAATTTTACAACTCATCCGCTTTATCCTGGACCACAATGTCTTCACCTTCAACAACCAGTTTTTCATCCAGACACACGGAACAGCCATGGGGACCAAATTTGCACCTCAATATGCCAACATCTTCATGCACAGGTTCGAACAAGACTTCTTCACTGCACAGAATCTTCAACCAATGCTGTACACTAGATACATCGATGACATTTTCTTCCTTTGGCCTCATGGTGAACAATCACTGAAACAACTATATGATGATATCAACAAATTCCACCCCACCATCAGACTCACCATGGACTATTCCCCAGAATCAGTTGCATTCTTGGACACACTTATCTCCATTAAGGACGGTCACCTCAGCACCTCACTGTACCGCAAACCCACAGACAATCTCACAATGCTCCACTTCTCCAGTTTCCACCCTAAACATGTTAAAGAAGCTATTCCCTATGGACAAGCCCTCCGTATACACAGGATTTGCTCAGATGAGGAGGATCATGACAGACACCTCCAGACCCTGAAAGATGCCCTCATAAGAACAGGATATGGTGCTCGACTCATAGATCGGCAGTTCCGATGTGCCACAGCGAAAAACCGCACCGATCTCCTCAGAAGGCAAACACAGGACACAGTGGACAGAGTACCCTTCGTCGTCCAGTACTTCCCCGGAGCGGAGAAGCTACGACATCTTCTCCGGAGTCTTCAACATATCATTGATGAAGACAAACATCTCGCCAGGGCTATCCCCACACCCCCACTTCTTGCTTTCAGACAACCACACAACCTCAAACAGACCATTGTTCGCAGCAAACTACCCAGCCTTCAGGAGAACAGTGACCACAATACCACACAACCCTGCCACAGCAACCTCTGCAAGACATGCCGGATCATCGACATGGATACCATCATCACACGTGAGAATACCATCCACCAGGTACATGGTAAATACTCTTGCAACTCGGCCAACATTGTCTACCTGATGCGCTGCAGGAAAGGATGTCCCGAAGCATGGTACATTGGGGAGACCATGCAGACGCTACGACAACGGATGAATGAACATCGCTCGACAGTCACCAGGCAAGACTGTTCCCTTCCTGTTGGCGAACACTTCAGCGGTCACAGGCATTCAGCCTCTGACCTTCGGGTAAGCATTCTCCAAGGCGGCCTTCATGACACACGACAGCGCAGAGTCGCTGAACAGAGACTGATAGCCAAGTTCCGCACACATGAGGACGGTCTCAACAGGGATCTTGGGTTCATGTCGCACTATCTGTAACCCCCGTGACTTGCCTGGGTTTGCAAAACCTCACTTACTGTACTGTCTGGAGACAATACACATCTCTTTAAACTGTGATCAGTGCTCCTTCCACTCACATTATCAGCCACTTTAAGAATTGAACAGCAGGTTAGGTGTAAGGATTCGCATTCTAATCAGCAACTGTCTGTGCTTTATATGCTCTGTCTGAGGCCAGAACTCTCCATTCACTTGACAAAGAGGGTAACCTCGAAAGCTTGTGAGAATATTATCAAATAAATCGGTTGGACTAAAACCTGGTGTTGTCAGACTTTTTACTGTGTTTACGCCAGTCCAACGCCGGCATACCCACATCATGACTCCTATTTGACAACCAATCCTCTATCCACGCTAACACCCTACCCCCAACTCCATGTCCCCTGACCTTCTGCAATAACCTCTTGTGAGGTACTTTGTCAAACGCCTTCTGAAAATCTAGAAAGACCACATCCACCGGCTCTCCTCTATCCACCGCCCTAGACACATCCTCATAGAACTCCAGTAAATTTGTCAGACACGACTTCCCTTTAATGAAACTGTACTGCGTCTGCTCTATCAAGCAATTCCCCTCAAGATGCCTCGATATTTCCTCCTTAATGACGGATTCTAACATTTTACCTACCACAGACGTTAAACTAACCGGCCTATAATTCCCTGCCTTTTGCCTGGCACCCTTCTTAAACAACGGCGTAACATTAGCCGTTTTCCAATCTTCCGGCACTTCCCCGGAATCCAGCGACGTCTGGAAAATAACCACCAAGGCATCCACTATCACCTCCGCCATTTCTTTCAGAACCCTCGGATGCATTCCATCCGGTCCTGGGGACTTGTCCACAATCAGCCCCTCCAGTCTGTCGAGCACCACCTCTCTAGTAACAGTAATGTCATTAAGACCCTCCATTCCTACCACCTTTCCATCGCTAACACCCGGCAAATTATTCACGTCCTCCTCCGTGAAGACGGAAACAAAAAAGTTATTCAAGACCTTAGCCATATCCCCATCCCCTACCACTAGCTCCCCTTTCTCAACCTCTAAAGGACCAACATTCACCCTAGCCAGCCTCTTCCTTTTTATATATTTATAAAAACTCTTGCTATCCTTTTTTATATTAAGCGCTAGCCCAGCCTCATAGTTTCTCCTACCCTCCTTTATCAACTTCTTTGTCAATCTTTGTTGACATTTAAACCTTTCCCAATCCTCTTCTCGCATCCACCTGAGGAAATAGTCTCTGCACGTCCACTCTATCAATCCCCCTCATTATCTTATAAACCTCTATTAAGTCGCCTCTCATCCTCCTCCACTCTAAAGAGAAAAGCCCCAGCTCCCTCAACCTTTCCTCATAAGACCTACCCTCCAAACCAGGCAGCATCCTGGTAAATCTCCACTGCACTCTCTCCCCAATGCTTCCACATCCTTCTTATGGTGACACGACCAGAACTGTACACAATATTCCAAATGTAGTCTCACCAAGGTCCAGTACAGTTGCAGCATAACCCCACAGCTCCTAAACCCAAACCCCCTGTTAATAAACACTAACACACTATAGACCTCCTTCATAGCTCTATCCACTTGAGTGGGAACCTTCAGAGATCTGTGGATATGAACCCCAAGATCTCTCTGTTCCTCCACATTCCCCAGAACCCTGCTGTTGACCTTGTAATCTGCATTCAAGTTTGTCCTACCAAAATGAATCATCTCACACTTATCAGGGTTAAACTCCATCTGCCACTTTTCGGCTCAGCTGTGCATCCTATCAATGTCTCTTTGCAGCCTACAAGAGCCCTCCATCTCATCCACTACTCCACCAATCTTGGTGTCATCAGCAAATTGACTAACCCACCCTTCATCCCCCTCTTCCAAGTCATTGATAAAAATCACAAATAGCAGAGGATCCAGCACTGATCCCTGTGGTACACCGCTGGTAACTGGCCTCCAGTCTGAAAATTTTCCCTCCACCACCACCACCCTCTGTCTTCTATGATACAGCCAGTTACTTATCCAATCGGCCAAATTTCCTTCTATCCCACACCTCCTTACTTTCTTCATGACCCTGCCATGGGGATCCTTGTCAAACGCCTTACTAAAATCCACGTATACAACACCAACTGCTCTACCTGCTATTGAAAGGGTGCAGAGGAGATTTACAAGGATGTTGCCTGGACTGGGAGGCATGCCTTATGAAGATAGGTTGAGGGAGCTGGGACTCTTTTCCCTGGAGAGGCGAAGGTTGAGAGGCGACCTGATTGAAGTTTATAAAATGTTGAGAGGAATAGATAGGGTGGATTCTCAGAGGCTATTTCCCCGGGTTGAAATGGTCGCTACGAGAGGACACAGATTTAAGGTGCGGGGAGGGAAGTACAGATGTTAGGGGTAAGTTTTTCACTCAGAGGGTGGTGAGTGAATGGAATCGGCTGCCGTCATCGGTGGTGGAGGCGAACTCGCTGGGGTCTTTTAAAAGACTTCTGGATGAGTATATGGGGTTTAATGGGATTGGGGGTTATAGATAGGTCTATAGATTGGTGGGGTTGATGTGATCGGCGCAACTCGAGGGCCGAAGGGCCTGTTTGTGCTGTAATGTTCTATGTTCTATGTTCTATACCTTCGTCTACACGCTTAGTTACCTCATCAAAGAATTCAATCTAATTTGTAAGGCAAGACTTACCCCTCACGAAACCGTGCTGACTATCCCGGATTAAGCTGAATCTTTCAAAATGGTCATAAATCCTATCTCCCAGGACCTTTTCCATTAACTTACAGACACTGAAGTAAGACTAACTGGCCTATAATTACCAGGGTCATTCCTATTTCCTTTCTTGAAGAGAGGAACAACATTCGTCACTCTCCAGTCCTGTGGCACAATCCCTATGGACAGTGAGGTCCCAAAGATCAAAGCTAAAGGTTCCTCAATCTCATCCCTTGCCTCCCAGAGTATCCCAGGATATATCCCATCCTGATTCTCCGCAACTCCACTGCAGCCAAACCAACTGAAACTTCTGGACCAGGACCCCATCCTTGTTCTCCAGCAGCATCGCTGTCCTGGTGGTTGGAGGTCCATTAATCTCAGCTCCAGGACATTTCTGCAGGAGTTCCTCAGGGGAATGTCCGAGACCCCACCATCTTCAGGGGAATGTCCGAGACCCCACCATCTTCAGGGGAATGTCCGAGACCCCACCATCTTCAGCTGCTTCACCAGTGACCTTCCCTCTGTGATAAGCTCAGACGTGGGGATGGTCACTGATGATTACACAAAGTTCAGCACCATTCACCACTCCTCAGATACTGAAGCAGTTCGTGTCCAAATGCAACAAAATCTGGACAATATCCAGGCTTTTATTTTTCACTTTTTATTTGTGTTGACAAGTGGTGAGTAACAATCACACCACACAGGTGCCAGGCAGCAACCATCTGCAAGACAGGATCTAACCATCATCCTTTGACATTCAATCTTTGCTGAATCCCCACACGTAAAAACTTGGTGGTTACCATTGACCAGAAACTGAACTGAGCTGGCTGTATAAATACTGTGGCTCCCAGAGCAGGTCAGAGGCTGGGAATCCCACAGCGAGTAACTCACCTCCTGACTCCCCAAAGCCTGTCCACTATCTACAAGGTACAAGTCAGGAGTGGGATGGAACACTCGCCTGGATGGTGCAGCTCCAATAACACTTAAGAAGGACAACACCATCCAGGACAAAGCAGGTTGTTTAATTGCTACCCCTTCCACAAACACTCAATCCCTTCACCATCAATGCACAATAACAGCTTTATGCACCATCTACAAGATGTACTGCAGGATGCAGGAACTTTCCAAGGTTTCTTAAGCAGCACCTTCCGAACCCATACTGATACCATCTAGAAGGACAATGTTTGCACATACTTGGGAACACCCCAAACTGTAAGCCACCTGCTATCCTGATGGAAATATATCACAGTTCCTTCACTGTGGCTGGGTCAAAGTACTGAAACTCCCTCCCTAACAGCACTGTGGGTGTACCTACACTTCATGGACTGCAGCAGTTCAGGAACGTGAAGGCTAATTAAAGGGTGGATAATAAATACTAACTTTGCCAATAATGCTGACATCCCAAAAATGAATTTTAAAACTACACTTGCTGCTTTCTAATGTAACACAAACTGTGGAGATCCAGAGCTGGAGCTTTACAGTGCAGTCTGATGAGGGAATGTGCTGAGTTTCTGTCCTTCCTTTGCCTGAACAGGCTGCCTTTTGCTCAAGAGAAACAAGTTGATTTGCAGACTGTGTTTCCAGTGTCAGCAAAGCTGCCAGTGTTCTGTCCACTCACCCATCCACCATCTGCTGACAACCAACAGTTTTTCCAACTTTAGTCATGAGTTCTTTATTCCAGAAGCATCCAGATTTCCGGGGTATTCAGTATCACCAGTATATAAATGGGACTAGCTACACTGGGATGGAGCCTGGTGTGGAGACAAGGTCGCAAATCGCCAGCAGTATGGATCTTACAATTCAGTCCCCTTGGTTCAGGCATTCGCTGACATCTTTCTATCCAAACCGCCTTTTTGATCAGTTTTTTGGAGAAGGGCCTTTCGATTATGATCTCTTTCCTTTTTTCTCTTCCACTCTCAGCCCCTATTACCGACTACCAGCATTCCGCAACTTTCTGGATTCAGGCATTTCGGAGGTAAAATCTCACTTTATAATTGCAAGGATTATGAATTAAAAGCTTGTGTAGTGAGGCTGCAGAAATCCCATGATATTGAGTGAGTTTTATCAGGAACAGTATGATTTATTTCAGATAGTTAGCCAATTCCATCTCCTAAAATTTCAGCTCAAAATTTCCTTTGAATTCAGTAATAACTTGTCAGAGTAAACAGTTCTCAAAATAAATTTAGAATCAGCTCAAGACGAGAGATTCTGTTGCTCTTGTTCCTGACCTTTGATGAGGGTATATGGGCTGGGGGGGGGGTGGGGGTGAGGATGGGGTGGGGGTGAGGATGGGGTTGGAGGTGAGGATGGGGTTGGAGGTGAGGGGGAGTACTAGGGTGGGGTGGGGGGTGGGTGATGGGGGTGGGGGTGGGTGCAGGGATGAGGGTGGGGTGGGTGCTGAGGGTGGGGGTGGGTGCAGGGGTGAGGGTGGGTGCTCGGGGTGGGTGCTGGGGGTGGGGGTGGGGGTGGAGGTGGGTGCTGGGGGTGGGGGTGGGTGCAGGGGTGAGGGTGGGGTGGGTGCTGGAGGTGGGGGTGGGATGGGGCTGAGGGAGAGTGCTGGGGGTGGGGGTGGGTTCTGGGATGAGGGTGGGGTGGGTGCTGATGGGTGTTTTGGCAGCAGGCTGGGTGGACCTGGTGTGGGTAAATGCTGCCTAGTGCCAGTCTGGGCATGATGTGGGTATGCCGGCGTTGGACTGGCGTAAACACAGTAAAAAGTCTGACAATACCAGGTTTTAGTCCAACCTATTTATTTGATAATATTCTCACAAGCTTTCGGGGTTAGCCCCTTCGTCAGGTGAATGGAGAGTTCTGGCCTCAGACAGAGCATATAAAGCACAGACTGTTGCTGATTAGAATGCGAATCCTTACACCTAACCTGCTGTTCAAGACCTGAAGTGGTTGATAATGTGAGTGGAAGGAGCACTGATCACAGTTTAAAGAGATGTGTATTGTCTCCAGACAGTACAGTAAGTGAAGTTTTGCAAACCCAGGCAAGTCTCGGGGATTACAGATAGTGCGACATGAACCCAAGATCCCTGTTGAGACCGTCCTCATGTGTGCGGAACTTGGCTATCAGTCTCTGTTCAGCGACTCTGCGCTGTCGTGTGTCATGAAGGCCGCCTTGGAGAATGCTTACCCGAAGGTCAGAGGCTGAATGCCCGTGACCACTGAAGTGTTCGCCAACAGGAAGGGAACAGTCTTGCCTGGCGATTGGAAAAAGGAGGCTTATGTTCAGATGAGGCTTGAGGGCTCAGGTAGTGCATTAGAAAGCTTTAGATTGGCTAGGAGGGAGTTGAAGAGTGAGCTAAGAAGGGCTAAAAGAGGACATGAGATGACTTTGGCTGATAGGATTAAGGAGAATCCTAAGGCGTTTTACAGGTATGTCAAGAACAGAAGGTTGGTTAGGGCAAGATTAGGGCCAGTTACAGACAGTAGAGGGAAGTTATGTGTGGAACCGGAGGAGATTGGAGAGGCATTGAACCAATATTTCTCTTCGGTGTTCACGCAGGGGGACATGAATGTAGCTGAGGAGGACACTGGGTTGCAGGGGAGTAGAATTGACAGTGTTGCAGTTGATAAGGAGGATGTGCTGGATATTCTGGAGGGTCTGAAAATAGATAAGTCCCCTGGTCCGGATGGGATTTACCCTAGGATTCTCTGGGAGGCAAGAGAGGTGATTGCGGAGCCGCTGGCTCTGATCTTCAGGTCGTCGTTGGTCTCTGGTATAGTACCGGAAGATTGGAGGTTAGCGAATGTTGTCCCATTGTTTAAGAAGGGGAGAAGAGACTTCCCTGGGAATTATAGACCGGTGAGTCTCACTTCTGTGGGCAAGGTTTTAGAAAAGATTATTCGGGATAGGATTTATAGTTATTTGGAGAGTAATGAATTGATTGGAGATAGTCAGCATGGTTTTGTAGCGGGTAGGTCGTGCCTTACTAACCTTATAGAGTTCTTTGAGAAAGTGACCAAAGAGGTGGATAGGGGTAAGGCAGTTGATGTGGTGTATATGGATTTTAGTAAGGCGTTTGATAAGGTTCACCATGGTAGGCTTCTGCAGAAAATGCAGATGTATGGGATTGGGGGTGATCTAGGTAATTGGATCAGGAATTGGCTAGCAGATAGGAGACAGAGAGTGGTGGTTGATGGTAAATATTCATCATGGAGTTCGGTTACGAGTGGTGTGCCTCAGGGATCTGTTTTGGGGCCACTGCTGTTTGTAATTTTTATTAATGATCTGGATGAGGGTATAGTTGGGTGGATTAGTAAATTTGCTGATGACACCAAAGTCGGAGGTGTGGTAGATTGTGAGGAAGGGTGTCATAGTTTGCAGGGTGACTTAGACAGGTTGCAGAGCTGGGCTGAGAGATGGCGGATGGAGTTTAATGCGGAGAAGTGTGAGGTAATTCACTTTGGTAGGAATAACAGATGTGTCGAGTATAGGGCTAACGGGAGGACTTTGAATAGTGTGGATGAGCAGAGGGATCTAGGAGTATGTGTACATAGATCCCTGAAAGTTGGGAGTCAAGTAGATAAGGTTGTTAAGAACGCATACGGTGTCTTGGCATTTATTGGTAGGGGGATTGAATTTAGGAGTCGCAGCGTCATGTTGCAACTGTACACAACTCTGGTACGGCCGCACTTGGAGTACTGTGTGCAGTTCTGGTCCCCACATTACAGGAAGGATGTGGAGGCTTTGGAGAGGGTGCAGAGGAGGTTTACCAGGATGTTGCCTGGTATGGAGGGGAGATCCTATGAGGAGAGGCTGAGAAATTTAGGGTTGTTTTCACTGGAAAGAAGGCGGCTAAGAGGGGACCTCATTGAAACATATAAGATGATTAGAGGTTTAGATAGGGTGGATAGTGATAGCCTTTTTCCTCTGATGGAGAAATCTAGCACGAGGGGGCATGGCTTTAAATTAAGGGGGGGTAGTTATAGGACGGATGTCAGGGGTAGGTTCTTTACCCAGAGGGTGGTGAGGGACTGGAATGCCCTGCCAGCTGCAGTTGTAAATGCGCCTAGTTTGGGGGCGTTTAAGAGATCCGTGGATAGGTTTATGGACAAAAAGGGATTGGTTTAGGCTAGTGGGTCATTGTTTTGTAACTGGTCGGCGCAACATCGTGGGCCGAAGGGCCTGTTCTGTGCTGTAATGTTCTATGTTCTATGTTCTATTGTTGAGCGGTGTTCATTCATCCGTTGTCGTAGTGTCTGCATGGTCTCCCCAATGCCAAAACTCTCCATTCACCTGACAAAGGGTAAACCCTGAAAGCTTGTGAGTTTACTATCAAATAAATCAGTTGGACTAAAACCTGGTGTTTACCCTAGTCCGGGCAGGCAGAGAAAGAGAAACAGATTGAAGAGCAGGAGGGAGTGTGTCTCACTCTGGCTGCTGAAAGTGGCTGTCATGTGATAATGTTGAGTCTGCAATTGCCTTAACATAGAACATAGAACATTACAGCACAAACAGGCCCTTCGGCCCTCGAGTTGCGCCGATCACATCAACCCCACCAATCTATAGACCTATCTATAACCCCCAATCCCATTAAACCCCATATACTCATCCAGAAGTCTTTTAAAAGACCCCAGCGAGTTCGCCTCCACCACCGACGACGGCAGCCGATTCCAATCACTCACTACCCTCTGAGTGAAAAACTTACCCCTAACATCACCTCTGTACTTCCCTCCCCGCACCTTAAATCTGTGTCCTCTCGTAGCGACCATTTCAACCCGGGGAAATAACCTCTGAGAGTCCACCCTATCTATTCCTCTCAACATTTTATAAACTTCTATCAGGTCGCCTCTCAACCTTCGCCTCTCCAGGGAAAAGAGTCCCAGCTCCCTCAACCTATCTTCATAAGGCATGCCTCCCAGTCCAGGCAACATCCTTGTAAATCTCCTCTGTACCCTTTCAATAGCTTCTACGTGCTAAACACTGAGAAAAGGGAGAGTTATTTTTATTTATTCATGGCACTTGGGTGTCACTGGGTGGCCAGTATATTTTGCCCATCCCCAGTTGCCCAAGGACGGTTGAGGGTCACCCATGTTGCTGTGTCTCTGGAGTCACATGCTGGCCAGACTGGATAAGGACAGCAGATTTCCCTCCCTAAAGGATGTGAGTGAACCAGATGGGTTTTTCCCAACAATTGATAATGGTTTCATGGTCATCAGTAAGATTCTTAATTCCAGATTTTTTTTATTGAATTCAAATTCCACCAGTTGCTGTGGTGGGATTCGAATCCAGATTCCCAGAACATTAGCTGAGTTTCTGGATTAATAATTTAACGATAATACCACGAGGCCATCACCTCCCCGAGTTCAGGCACCTACTTCAGTGGGTTTGCCTCAGGGAGCTGCAAACCTGTACAAATTAAATGTGATGAAAGTAAATGCAGTAAATGCAGTGTCCAGGCAGCATGTTCAAACCCCTTATAGCAGAGCTCAGACTACCTCAGTCCCCAGACATATTTTATTATTTTATTAACCAAGCCCTATCCCCATAACCCCATGAATTTACCTCATTAACCCCCTAACCTGCGCGGTTTAGGACAGTAAGAGGCAATTTAACATGGCCAATCCATCTAACCTGCCCATTTTGGAGATGAAGGAATAGATTAAGAAATTAGACACAGCTCTTGGGGCTAAAGTGATCAATGGATACCAGGGGGGGGAAGGTGGCATCAGGGTATCAAATTCACGGATCAGCCAAGATCATAATGAATGGTGGAACAGGCTTGAAGGAACGAATGGTCTATTCCAGCTCTTATTTTCAATGTTTCTCTGTAAGTGAAGGAGCGAAATGAAGGTACCATGTGCAGTCCTGGTCACCTCACTACAGGAAAGATGTAGAAGCTATTGAGAGGGTGCAGAGGAGATTTACAAGGATGTTGCCTGGACTGGGAGGCATGCCTTATGAAGATAGGTTGAGGGAGCTGGGACTCTTTTCCCTGGAGAGGCGAAGGTTGAGAGGCGACCTGATAGAAGTTTATAAAATGTTGAGAGGAATAGATAGGGTGGACTCTCAGAGGCTATTTCCCCGGGTTGAAATGGTCGCTACGAGAGGACACAGATTTAAGGTGCGGGGAGGGAAGTACAGAGGTGATGTTAGGGGTAAGCTTTTCACTCAGAGGGTGGTGAGTGAATGGAATTGGCTGCCGTCGTCGGTGGTGGAGGCGAACTCGCTGGGGTCTTTTAAAAGACTTCTGGATGAGTATATGGGGTTTAATGGGATTGGGGGTTATAGATAGGTCTATAGATTGGTGGGGTTGATGTGATCGGTGCAACTCGAGGGCCGAAGGGCCTGTTTGTGCTGTAATGTTCTATGTTCTATGTTAAGGTGCTCTGTCAGAGTGTTAGTGCAGACTCAATGGACCAAACAGCCTCTTCCTGCACTGTAGGGATTGTCTGATTCTATCAATATCTCTTTCCAACTTTATGTTTCAGTCCACAGCCTTCAGAATTCCACCCACTAGTCTAGCTGACCACCCCCCCCCCCCCACCCTAACACACTCCCAACAGACCAACTCCCTCCTGAAGGCAGAACCTCCCAATGGGAGACAGGCAACCCCCCGGCTGAGAATCCGCCCCATAGTCCACCCCAGTCACTGGCCTCCCTGCAGACCTGATATGGAGATGCTGGTGTTGGACTGGGGTAAACACAGTAAGAAATCTCACAACACCAGGTTCCAGTCAACAGGCTTATTTTGATAGTAAACCCCCAAGCTTTCAGAAACGCTGTTCCTTCATCAGGTGAGTGGAAAGTTCGAATCAGAGAAGGGCATATAAAGTCACACACAGTTTACAGGGTACTGATTAGAATGCAAGTCTTTACAGCTAATCTGCTATTCAAGGTGCAGACAATGTGAGTGGGGATCTGGTTGAACTTTAACCTGGTTGTGAGATTTCTTACTGCAGACCAACAGATCCCCATGCTGAGTCAACAAGAGCACCACGGACAGTGTCCCAGGCCCTGCCCACAATAGCGCACACCCTGGGCAGTGCTGGGTCACAGGCTGGCACTGCCCAGGTGCCCATGCACAGGGGACACCAACCCCAGCAACCTGACCCCCTGTGAGGTTCCCATCGCTCTTCCTTTATTTGTCTCCCACAAGCTCTCAGTTTGCAGGGAATGACTGGAAATCCCGCTGGAATGAAAGGTTCCTGCCTGGATGGGAGGTGCTATGAGACTCGGCAGGTTCTGTGCCGGGCCTGATAGTGACATTTAAAATAGATTAAAAATATATTTAAAACAGATTAAAATCACTTACCTCTCTACCCTCCGAAAACCGACGGGAAGTACAGTCCCAATTAGCCCCCTTCTCCCGCTCGATGAGACACACAAATCCCGTGAAATCCCAACCCACGAATCCCCCAACCTGTCATCGGACAATCACCCACCCCAAGGTTTCTGTAATCTTCTCATGGACCTCAGTTAAAACACGGGGGCGAAAAAACCTGGTCCCTCTACACTGTCCCCCATCAAACACTCCCAGGACAGGTACAGCACGGGGTTAGATACAGAGTAAAGCTCCCCCTACACTGTCCCCCCATCAAACACTCCCAGGACAGGTACAGCACGGGGTTAGATACAGAGTAAAGCTCCCTCTACACTGTCCCCCCATCAAACACTCCCAGGACAGGTACAGCTCGGGGTTAGATACAGAGTAAAGCTCCCTCTACACTGTCCCCCCATCAAACACTCCCAGGACAGGTACAGCACGGGGTTAGATACAGAGTAAAGCTCCATCTACACTGTCCCCCCATCAAACACTCCCAGGACAGGTACAGCTCGGGGTTAGATACAGAGTAAAGCTCCCTCTACACTGTCCCCCCATCAAACACTCCCAGGACAGGTACAGCCGGGGTTAGGTACAGAGTAAAGCTCCCTCTACACTGTCCCCCATCAAACACTCCCAGGACAGGTACAGCACGGGGTTAGATACAGAGTAAAGCTCCCTCTACACTGTCCCCCCCATCAAACACTCCCAGGACAGGGACAGCATGGGGTTAGATACAGAGTAAAGCTCCCTCTACACTGTCCCCCCATCAAACACTCCCAGGACAGGTACAGCACGGGGTTAGATACAGAGTAAAGCTCCCTCTACAATGTCCCCATCAAACACTCCCAGGACAGGTACAGCACGGGGTTAGATGCAGAGTAAAGCTCCCTCTACAATGTCCCCATCAAACACTCCCAGGACAGGGACAGCATTGGGTTAGATATAGAGTAAAGCTCCCTCTACACTGTCCCCCCATCAAACACTCCCAGGACAGGTACAGCACGGGGTTAGATGCAGAGTAAAGCTCCCTCTACACTGTCCCCATCAAACACTCCCAGGACAGGGACAGCATGGGGTTAGATACAGAGTAAAGCTCACTCTACACTGTCCCCCCATCAAACACTCCCAGGACAGGTACAGCACAGGGTTAGATACAGAGTAAAGCGCCCTCTACACTGTCCCCCCCATCAAACACTCCCAGGACAGGGACAGCACGGGGTTAGATACAGAGTAAAGGTCCCTCTACACTGTCCCCCATCAAACACTCCCAGGACAGGTACAGCACGGGGTTAGATACAGAGCAAAGCTCCCTCTACACTGTCCCCATCAAACACTCCCAGGACAGGGACAGCATGGGGTTAGATATAGAGTAAAGCTCCCTCTATACTGTCCCCCATCAAACACTCCCAGGACAGGTACAGCACGGGGTTAGATACAGAGTAAAGCTCTCTCTACACTGTCCCCCATCAAACACTCCCAGGACAGGTACAGCACGGGGTTAGATACAGAGTAAAGTTCCCTCTACACTGTCCCCCCATCAAACACTCCCAGGACAGGTACAGCATGGGGTTAGATACAGAGTAAAGCTCCCTCTCAGGAATGGGGTGTTGTTCTGTTTCTAAACTTCTCATTACACTGTCCCCCCCATCAAACACTCCCAGGACAGGTACAGCACGGGGTTAGATACAGAGTAAAGCTCCGTCTACACTGTTCCCCCATCAAACACTCCCAGGACAGGTACAGCACGGGGTTAGATACAGAGTAAAGCTCCCTTTACACTGTCCCCCCCATCAAACACTCCCAGGACAGGTACAGCACGGGGTTAGATACAGAGTAAAGCTCCCTCTATACTGTCCCCCATCAAACACTCCCAGGACAGGTACAGCACAGGGTTAGATACAGAGTAAAGCTCCCTCTACACTGTCCCCCATCAAACACTCCCAGGACAGGTACAGCACGGGGTTAGATACAGAGTAAAGCTCCCTCTACACTGTCCCCCCATCAAACACTCCCAGGACAGGTACAGCACGGGGTTAGATACAGAGTAAAGCTCCCTCTACACTGTCCCCCCATCAAACACTCCCAGGACAGGTACAGCACGGGGTTAGATACACAGTAAAGCTCCCTCTACACTGTCCCCCCATCAAACACTCCCAGGACAGGTACAGCACGGGGTTAGATACAGAGTAAAGCTCCCTCTACACTGTCCCCATCAAACACTCCCAGGACAGGTACAGCACGGGGTTAGATACAGAGTAAAGCTCCCTCTACACTGTCCCCCCATCAAACACTCCCAGGACAGGTACAGCACGGGGTAAATCTATTTGGATCAATGTATACCTGAGGGAGTTAACGGTTCGTGTAGATTAGTTAAACTGAATGCCCTGTTTCTCTGTTACATTTTTGATCTGCATCCATAATAATATTGAATGATTTTCCTCATTGAATAATCTGCTGAAATGCGACACAGGTTCTTCCTGGAAAGTTCCAGGCTGGAATGTTTTGTATGTGAGCTGTGTGTTACTGGCTACAAATATTGTGTTTCAGGTTCGTTCTGAGAAGGACAGATTTGTAATTAATCTGCATGCCAAACACTTCTCACCTGAGGATCTAAATGTCAAAATTGTTGATGACTTTGTGGAGATTCATGGGAAACACACAGAACGACAGGTAAGTTCACGGGTTCACTCTTCAAATTGCCTCTTAACTTTCAATTACCTTTCCCCGAGTGGGATTGTGTATGAGACGGCTTCGTAACCCAAACCCAACCCTCCTCCCGGTGTCACTTACTGGTCACAAGAACCTTGATCCTCCCATTAATCAGTGGCAGACTTCACTGTCTTTGTAAATTGTCCCATTGGGCAGACGCAACTTGGTTCATGAAGGGGAGGGCATGTTTAACTAATTCAGTGGAATTCTTTGAAGACATTACAAGCATGGTGGACAATGGAAAATCTGTGGATGTGATGTATCTGGATTTCCAGAAAGCATTTGACAAGGTGCCAAAGATTGCTACATAAGATCTTCATGCACTGTGTTATGAGTTATGTATTAGCGTGGATAGAGGATTGGTTAACTAATAGAAAGCAAAGAGTGGGGAGTAAATGGGTGTTTTTCTGGTTAGCGATCAGTGACTAGTGCTGTGCCTCAGGGATCAGTGTTGGATCCGCAATTGTTTACGATTTACATAAATGATTTGGAGTTGGGGACCAAGTGTAGTGTGTCAAAATTCACAGATGACACTAAGATGGGTGGCAGATCAAAGTGTGCAGAGGATGCTGAAAGTCTGTAAAGGGATACAGATAATCTAAGTGAATGGGTGAGGGTCTGGCAGATGGAGTACAATGTTGATAAATGTGGGGTCATTCATTTTGGCAGAAAAAATCAGCAAAATGGACTATTATTTAAATGGTAAAAAATTGCAGTATGCTGCTGTGCAGAGGGACCTGGGTGTCCTTGTGCATAAATCATAGAACAGTACAGCACAGTACAGGCCCTTCACCCCTCGATGTTGTGCTGAGCTTTGTCCAATCCCAAGATCAGTCTATCCCACTCCCTATCATTCCGGAGTGCTCCATGTGCCTATCCAATAACCACTTGAAAGTTCCTAAAGTGTCCGACTCCACTATCACAGCAGGCAGTGTATTCCACACCCCAACCACTCTCTGAGTAAAGAACCTACTTTGGACATCCCTCCTATATCTCCCACCATGAACCTTATAGTTATGCCCCCTAGTAACAGCTACATCCACCCGAGGAAATAGTCTCTGCACGTCCACTCTATCAATCCCTCTCATCATCTTATAAACCTCTAATAATTCGCCTCTCATCCTCTTCTGCTCCAAAGAGAAAAGCCCCAGCTCCCTCAACCTTTCCTCATAAGACCTACCCTCCAAACCAGGCAGCATCCTGGTAAATCTCCTCTGCACTCTCTCCAATGCTTCCACATCCTTCTTATAGTGAGGTGACCAGAACTACACACAATATTCTAAATGTGGTCTCACCAAGGTCTGGTATAGTTGCAGCATAACCCCACGGCTCCTAAACCCAAACCCCCTGTTAATAAACACTAACACACTATAGACCTTCTTCACGGCTCTATCCACTTGAGTGGCAACCTTCAGAGATCTGTGGACATGAACCCCAAGATCTCTCTGTTCCTCCACATTCCCCAGAACCCTGCCGTTGACCCTGTAATCCACATTCAAGTTTGTCCTACCAAAATGAATCACCTCACACTTATCAGGATTAAACTCCATCTGCCACTTTTCAGCCCAGCTCTGCATCCTATCAATGTCTCTGTGCAGCCTACAAGAGCCCTTTGCCTCAGCATGAATCGTAAAAAGTTGGTGTGCAGGTGCAGCTTATATTGCAGCTGTATAAGGTGCTGGTGAGGCCACACCTGGAGTACTGTGTACAGTTTTGATCTCCTTACTTGAGAAAGGATATACTGGCACTGGAGGGACTGCAGAGGAGATTCACTCGGCTGATTCCAGAGTTGAGAGGGTTGGATTATGAGGAGAGACTGAGTAGACTGGGGCTAAACTCATTGGAATTCAGAAGAATGAAGGGAGATCTTATAGAAACATATAAGATTATAAAGGGAATAGATAAAATAGAAGTAGGGAAGTTGTTTCCACTGGGGGGTGAAACTAGAACTAGGGGGCATGGCCTCAAAATAAGAGGGAGCAGATTTAGGACTGAGTTGAGGAAGAATTCTTCACACAAAGGGTTGTGAATCTGTGGAATTCCCTGCCCAGTTGAGGCTCCCTCATTGAATGTTTTTAAGGCACGGATAGATAGATTTTTGAACAGTAAAGGAATTAAGGGTTATGGTGAGCGGGCGGGTAAGTGGAGCTGAGTCCATGAAAAGATCAGCCATGATCTTATTAAATGGGGGAACAGGCTCGAGGGACCAGATGGCCGACTCCTGCTGTTGTTCTTATGTATGACGTGTATCAGCAGAACTGGCTAAGAATGATGGGGTCCCTAAGCTAGGCCTGGTAAGATTCATCATGTTTGGGGAGGTGGATTCAGATATCATGGGGGTGGCTGAGGTATCTGGATGCAGAGTCGGATATCCCAGTGGATAGGGTTGGAGGCATATTTGAGACACAGCCGGATACCCTGGGACTACTCTCACTGAGATAGAAGCAAAGTGTGAAATTTCTGCTGCTCTTTGTGAATTTGTGGAAGATCTGACATCCTGTTACACATAAAGAATAGAAACAGGAGGAGGCCATTCTGCCCCTTGAGCCTGCTCTGTTATTCAGCTAGATCATGGCTGATCTTCCAACTCAATGCCATTCTCGTGCACTATCCCAATATTCCTGATATCTTTAAAATTTAGAAATCTATCGATCTTTTTCTGGAACACTCAATGACTGAACCTTCACAACTCTATGGAGCAAAGAATTCAAAACATCCAACCTCTGAGTGAAGACATTTCTCTTCATTTCATAAGTTTATAAAATATAGGAGCAGAATTAGGCCATTTGGCCCTTCAAGTCTGTTCTACCATTCGATCATGGCTGATGTGCTCCTCATCCCCAATTTCCTGATTTTTGATTTGATCTGATTTATTATTGTCACATGTATTAGAATACAGTGAAAAGTATTGTTTCTTGCTCACTATACAAAGCATACCATTCATAGAGAAGGAAAGGAGAGAGTGCAGAATGTAGTGTTACAGTCATAGCTAGAGAAAGATCAACTTAATACAAGGAAAGTCCATTCAAAAGTCTGACAGCAACAGGGAAGAAACTGTTCTTGAGTCGGTCGGTACGGGACCTCAGAGTTTTGTATTTTTTCCCGAAGGAAGAAGGTGGAAGAGAGAATGTCCGGGGTGCGTGGTCGGGGGGGAAGGGTGGGGTTCTTAATTATACCGGCTGCTTTTCCAAGGCAGCGGGAAGTGTAGACAGAGTCAATGGATGGGAGGCTGGTTTGTGTGATGGATTGGGCTACATTCACGACCTTTTGTAGATCCTTGCGGTCTTGGGCAGAGCAGGAGCCCAGACCGAGCTGTGATACAACCAGAAAGAATGCTTTCTATGGGGCATCTGTAAAAGTCGGTGAGAGTCGTAGCGGACATGCCAAATTTCCTTAGTCTTCTGAGAAAATAGAGACATTGGTGGCCTTTCTTAACTATAGTGTCAGCATGGGGAGGGGGGACCAGGACAGGTTGTCGGTGATCTGGACACCTAAAAACTTGAAGCTCTCAACTGTTTCTACTTTGTCCCCGTTGATGTAGACAGGGGCATGTTCCCCACTACACTTCCTGAAGTCAATGACAATCTCCTTTGTATTGTTGACATTGAGGGAGAGATTATTGTTGTCGCATCAGTTCACCAGATTCTCTGTCTCATTCCTGTACTCTCCCCATAACCTTTCAACTTTTTATCAATTAAAAATCTGTCTAACTCCTCCTTAAAATTACTCATTGTCCCAGCATGCACCACACTTTGTGATAGCGAATTCCACCGATTCACAACCCTTTGGGAGAAATAGTTTCATTTCAACTCTGTTTTAAGTTTGCTACCCCTTATCCTAAGACTCATAGAACACAGAACATTCCAGCACAGTACAGGCCCTTCGGCCCTCGATGTTGCACCGACCAGTGGAACCAATCTAATGACCCTCTAACCTAAACTATTCCAATGTTATCCATATGCCTATCCACTGACCATTTGAACGCCCTTAAAGTTGGCGAGTCCACAACTGCTGCAGGCAGGGCATTCCACGCCCTTACTACCCTCTGAGTAAAGAACCTACCTCTGACATCCATCCTATAATTACCACCCCTTAATTTAAAGCTTTGTCCCCTTGTGTTGGCCACTCTGATCTCTCATCCTAGAATTCCCCACCAGCAGAAGCAGCTCAGCCCTGAACAGCTGATCCCTTAACCTGAGACTGTGTTCTGCTTTGAGAAAGTCTAGTAAGAAGTCTCACAACACCAGGTTAAAGTCCAACAGGTTAATAATAAACTGCAGTCCAACGCCGGCATCTCCACATGTCTAGAAAGCCCAGCAAGTAGAAACATTCTACCTGCATCTACCCAGTCGAGACCTGTAAGAATCTCTTAAACTTCAAGACTCTAGAGAATGCAGGCCCAGTTTCCATGGCAGCATGGTGGCACAGTGGTTAACACTGCTACCTCACAGTACCAGGACCTGGGTTCAATTCCTGGCTTGGGTTACTGTCTGTGTGGAGTCTGCACATTCTTCCCATGTCTGCGTGGGTTTCCTCCCACAGTCTGAAAGACGTACTGGTTAGGTGCATTGGCCATGATAAATTCTCCCTCAGTGAACCTGAACAGGTGCTAGAGTGTGGCAACTAAAGGATTTTCACAGTAACTTAATTCATGGAGTCATCGAAGTTTACAGTATTGAAAAAGGCCCTTCGGCCCAACTTGTCCATGCCACCCTTTTTTTTAAAACCCCTAAGCTAATCCCAATTACCTGTATTTCGCCCATATCCTTCTATACCCATTGTACCCATGTAACTATCTAAATGTTTTTTAAAAGATAAAATTGTACCTGTCTCTACTATTACCTCTGGCAGCTTGTTCCAGACACTCACCACCCTCTGTGTGAAAAAATTGCCCCTCTGGACACTTTTGTATCTCTCCCTCTCACCTTAAACCTCTGCCCTCTAGTTTTAGACTCCCCTACCTTTGGGAAAAGATATTGACTATCTCACTGATCTGTGCCCCTCATTATTTTATAGACCTCGGTGATCTGGCCTCCACAGCCATTTGCAGCAAATAGATCGGTTCCTGATTAGTAAGGGGATCGGGGGTTATGGGGAAAAGGCAGGAGAATGGAAATGAGAAAAATATCAGCCATGATTGAATGACAGAGCAGACTCGATGGGCCGAGTGGCCTAATTCTGCTCCTGTGTCTTATGGTCTTATGGGAGTTAGGGAACATATTACAGCTGTACAGAAGGAGGAGCAGCTTGAAGAATCATCTAACGAGACACTGTGGGTAGAGTTCAGAAGAGGGGCTGATTGTGGACAAGTCCCCAGGACCGGATGGAATGCATCCGAGGGTTCTGAAAGAAATGGCGGAGGTGATAGTGGATGCATTGGTGGTTATTTTCCAAACCTCGCTGGATTCCGGGGAAGTGCCGGAAGATTGGAAAACGGCTAATGTTACGCCGTTGTTTAAGAAGGGTGCCAGGCAAAAGGCGGGGAATTATAGGCCGGTTAGTTTAACGTCTGTGGTAGGTAAAATGTTAGAATCTGTCATTAAGGAGGAAATAGCGAAGCATCTTGAAGGGAATTCCTTGATAGAGCAGACGCAGCACGGTTTCATTAAAGGGAAGTCGTGTCTGACAAATTTACTGGAGTTCTATGAGGATGTGTCTAGGGCGGTGGATAGAGGAGAGCCGGTGGATGTGGTCTTTCTAGATTTTCAGAAGGCGTTTGACAAGGTACCTCACAAGAGGTTATTGCAGAAGGTCAGGGGACATGGAGTTGGGGGTAGGGTGTTAGCGTGGATAGAGGATTGGTTGTCAAATAGGAGGCAGAGAGTGGGGGTCAATGGATGCTATTCGGATTGGCGGTTGGTGACTAGTGGGGTGCCCCAGGGGTCGGTGCTGGGGCCTCAGCTATTTACCATTTATATAGATGATCTGGAGGAGGGAACCGAGTGCAGGGTGTCGAAATTTGCTGATGACACCAAGATTGGGGGAAAGGCAAATTGTGCGGAGGGTGTGGAGAGTCTGCAGAAGGATCTAGATAGGCTGGGCGAATGGGCCAGGAAATGGCAAATGGAATTTAATGTTGGCAAGTGTGAGGTGGTCCACTTTGGTAGGAGGAATGGTAGGAAGGACTATTACTTACGGGGCGAAAAACTGCAGCAGGCGACGGTGCAGAGGGACCTCGGGGTCCTTGTGCATGAGTCGCAAAAACCCAGCTTGCAGGTGCAGCAGGTGGTCAGGAAGGCGAATGGGATAGAACATAGAACATTACAGCACAAACAGGCCCTTCGGCCCTCGAGTTGCGCCGATCGCATCAACCCCACCAATCTATAGACCTATCTATAACCCCCAATCCCATTAAACCCCATATACTCATCCAGAAGTCTTTTAAAAGAACCCAGCGAGTTCGCCTCCACCACCGACGACGGCAGCCGATTCCATTCACTCACCACCCTCTGAGTGAAAAACTTACCCCTAACATCACCTCTGTACTTCCCTCCCCGCACCTTAAATCTGTGTCCTCTCGTAGCGACCATTTCAACCCGGGGAAATAGCCTCTGAGAGTCCACCCTATCTATTCCTCTCAACATTTTATAAACTTCTATCAGGTCGCCTCTCAACCTTCGCCTCTCCAGGGAAAAGAGTCCCAGCTCCCTCAACCTATCTTCATAAGGCATGCCTCCCAGTCCAGGCAACATCCTTGTAAATCTCCTCTGCACCCTTTCAATAGCTTCTACGTCTTTCCTATAGTGAGGCGACCAGAACTGCGCACAGTACTCCAAATGAGGCCTGACGAGGGTCCTGTAAAGTTGCAGCATTACCTCCCGACTCCTAAACTCAATCCCTCGATTAATGAAGGCCAGTACACCATACGCCTTCTTGACCACCTCCTCCACCTGCGAGGCCGATTTAAGAGTCCTGTGAACCCGGACCCCGAAATCCTTCTGCTCTTCAACGCTACTAAGACCCCTGCCCTTAATAGTATACTCGTTCATCCCGTTGGTTCTGCCAAAATGGACTATTACACATTTATCCGCGTTGAAGTCCATCTGCCACTTCTCCGCCCATTCCTGCATCCTATCTATGTCCTGCTGCAACTTTTGACATCCTTCCAGACCATCCAGCATCCAGACCATGGGATGCTGGCCTTCATAGCGAGGGGGATTGAATATAAAAGTAGGGAGGTCTTGCTGCAGCTGTATAGGGCATTGGTGAGGCCGCAGCTGGAGTACTGTGTGCAGTTTTGGGCGCCGCACCTGCGCAAGGATATTTTGGCCCTGGAGGGAGTGCAGAGGAGGTTTACTAGGCTGATACCGGAGTTGAGGGGATTGAGCTATGAGGAGAGGCTGAATAAACTAGGCTTGTACTCGTTAGAGTTTAGAAGAATGAGGGGAGATCTCATTGAGACGTATAAGATGATGAATGGGATGGATAGGATAGAGGTGGAGAGACTCTTCCCGCTCAGAAAGGACAGTAGGACTAGGGGGCACAGCCTCAAGATAAAGGGGGGGGCGGTTTAGAACGGAGTTGAGGAGGAACTTCTTCACTCAAAGGGTGGTGAATCTCTGAATTCTCTGCCCGTTGAAGTGGTGGAGGCTGCCTCGCTAAATATTTTTAAGACGCGGGTTGATGGGTTTTTGATAAGAGAGGGGATTAAGGGTTATGGGGAGAGGGCGGGAAGGTGGAGCTGAGTCACGACAGATCAGCCATGATCTTATTGAATGGCGGGGCAGGCTCGAAGGGCTGGATGGCCTACTCCTGCTCCTATTTCTTATGTTCTTATGAAAGGAGCAGTCACTGTGACAGGGATCCACTACAGGCCTCCCAACAGTCCACGGGATGTTGAGGAACAGATACATAAGCAGATTCTGGACAGATGTAGAAATAATAGGGTTGTTGTAGTGAGAGACTTTAATTTTCCTCATATTGAAATCCCTTAGCGTTAAGGGTCCAGATGATAAGGAATTTGTCCAGGAAGGTTTTTTGGAATAATACGTGGACAGCCTGACTAAAGAGGGGACTAAGCTACACCGAGCAATAGGGAATGAGCCTGGTCATAGAACATAGAACATAGAACATTACAGCGCAGAACAGGCCCTTCAGCCCACGATGTTGCGCCGACCAGTTACAAAACAATGACCCACTAGCCTAAACCAATCCCTTTTCATCCATAAACCTATCCACGGATCTCTTAAACGCCCCCAAACTAGGTGCATTTACAACTGCAGCTGGCAGGGCATTCCAGTCCCTCACCACCCTCTGGGTAAAGAACCTACCCCTGACATCAGTCCGATAACTACCCCCCCTTAATTTAAAATCGTGCCCCCTCGTGCTAGCTTTCTCCATTCTAGGAAAAAGGCTATCACTGTCCACCCTATCCAAACCTCTAATCATCTTATATGTTTCAATGAGATCCCCTCTGAGCCGCCTTCTTTCCAGCGAAAACAACCCCAAATCTCTCAGTCTCTCCTCATAGGACCTCCCCTCCATACCAGGCAACATCCTGGTAAACCTCCTCTGCACCCTCTCCAAAGCCTCTACATCCTTCCTGTAATGCGAGGACCAGAACTGCACACAAAACTCCAAGTGTGGCCGCACCAGAGATGTGTACAGTTGCATCATGACGCTGCGACTCCTAAATTCAATCCCCCTACCAATAAACGCCAAGACTCCGTATGCCTTCTTAACAACCTTATCTACTTGATTCCCAACTTTCAGGGATCTATGTACACATACACCTAGATCCCTCTGCTCCTCCACACTATTCAAAGTCCTCCCGTTAGCCCTATACTCAACACATCTGTTATTCCTACCGAAATGAATTACCTCACACTTCTCCACATTAAACTCCATCCGCCACCTCTCAGCCCAGCTCTGCAACCTTTCTAAGTCATCCTGCAAACTATGACACCCTTCCTCACAATCTACCACACCTCCGACTTTGGTGTCATCAGCAAACTTACTGATGACTTACTAATCCACCCAACTATACCCTCATCCAGATCATTAATAAAAATTACAAACAGCAGTGGCCCCAAAACAGATCCCTGAGGCACACCACTTGTAACCGAACTCCATGACGAATATTTCCCATCAACCACCACTCTCTGTCTCCTATCTGCTAGCCAATTCCTGATCCAATTCCCTAGATCACCCCCAATCCCATACATCTGCATTTTCTGCAGAAGCCTACCATGGTGAACCTTATCAAACGCCTTGCTAAAATCCATATACACCACATCAACTGCCTTACCCCTATCCACCTCTTTGGTCACTTTCTCAAAGAACTCGATAAGGTTAGTAAGGCACGACCTACCCGCTACAAAACCATGCTGACTGTCTCTAATCAACTCATTACTTTCCAAATAACTATAAATCCTGTCTCTAATAATCCTTTCCAAAACCTTACCCACCACAGAAGTAAGACTCACCGGTCTATAATTCCCAGGGAAGTCCCTTCTCCCCTTCTTAAACAATGGGACAACATTTGCTGTCCTCCAATCTTCTGGTACTATACCAGAGACTAACGACGACCTGAAGATCAGAGCCAGAGGCTCTGCAATCACCTCTCTTGCCTCCCAAAGAATCCTAGGGTAAATCCCATCTGGACCAGGGGACTTATCTATTTTCAAACCCTCTAGAATATCCAGCACATCCCCCTTATCAACCGTAATACTGTCTATTTTACACCCCTGCAACCCAGTGTCCTCCTCAGCTATATTCATGTCCCCCTGTGTGAACACCGAAGAGAAATATTGGTTCAACGCCTCTCCAATCTCCTTCGGTTCCACACACAACTTCCCTCTGCTGTCTGTAACTGGCCCTAATCTTGCCCTGACCAACCTTCTGTTCTTGACATACCTGTAAAACGCCTTAGGGTTCTCCTTAATCCTATCAGCCAAAGTCTTCTTATGTCCTCTTTTAGCCCTTCTTAACTCCCTCTTCAACTCCCTCCTAGCCAATCTAAAACTTTCTAATGCACTACCTGAGCCCTCAAGTCTCATCTGAACATAAGCTTCCTTTTTCTTTTTAACCATCGACTCAACTTTTTTGGTGCACCACGGTTCCCTGGGCCTACCAAATCCTCCTTGCCTGACAGGGACATACCTATCACAGACCCACAATAGCTGCTCCTTGAAAAAACTCCACATTTCGGATGTTCCCAGTCCCTGTAATCTCTTAGTCCAACCTATGCTTCCTAATTCTCTCCTAATAGTCTCATAATTACCCTTCCCCCAGCTAAAACTACTGACCCGAGGTTCATGCCTAACCCTTTCCATCACCAAGGTGAAAGTAACCGAATTGTGGTCACTATCACCAAAATGCACACCAACTTCCAAGTCTAGCACCTGGTCTGGCTCATTTCCCAGCACCAAATCTATTATAGCCTCACCTCTAGTCGGCCTATCTACATACTGAGTCAAAAAACCTTCCTGCACACTTTGAACAAAAACTGACCCCTCTAACGAGCTAGAACCATAGCAATTCCAATCAATATTCGCAAAGTTAAAGTCCCCCATAACAATTACCCTATTACTTTCACTCCTAACCAGGATCGTCTCCGCAATCCTTTCCTCAACCTCTCTAGAACTTTTTGGAGGTCTATAAAAGACTCCCAACAGGGTGACCTCTCCTCTCCTATTTCTAATCTCCACCCATACTACCTCAACAGACAAGTCCTCATCAAACTTCCTCTCTGACACTGAGATACAGTCCTTGACCAATAATGCTACCCCACCCCCCCTTCTACCTCCTTCTCTACTCCGATTAAAGCATTTGTACCCCGGGACCTGCAACATCCATTCCTGACCCTGCTCTATCCAAGTCTCTGAAATGGCCACAACATCAAAGTCCCAGGTACTGATCCACGCTGCAAGTTCATCCACCTTATTGCGAATACTCCTCGCATTAAAGTATACACATTTCAAACCCTGCTCCGCCCCACCCCCACAATGCCGTGCATTGCAGTCCCCATCTATGCCCCCCTCACTTTCACCCCCTCTACTCAAGATCCCACCCCCCCTCTGAATCAGTTTAAACCTCCCCGCATAGCCTTTGCAAATTTACCCCCCAGGATATTTGTTCCCCTCTGGTTCAGGTGAATCCCATCCCTCTTATAGAGGTCCCACCTTCCCCAGAACGAGCCCCAATTGCTCAAGTACCTGAACCCCTCCCTCCTGCACCATCCCCTCAGCCACGAGTTCAAACTTTCCCTCTCTCTATTCCTCTCTAAACTATCCCGTGGCACAGGCAAGAGTCCGGATATAACCACTCTGTCTGACTTGGTCACATGGCGAACAGTGTCCATAATTCCGTAAGTTTTCGGGTACTCGTGGAAAAGGATAAGTGTTGCCCTAGGGTTAAGATGCTAAACTGGAGGAAGGCTAACTTCAACCAGATTAGGCAGGATTTGAAGGCTGTTGTTTGGGAGAGGCTGTTTGAGGGCAAATCCATTTTTGGCATGTGGAAGTTTTTTAAGGAGCAATCGTTTGGAGTACAGGACAGGCATGTGCCTGTGAAAAGGAAAGAATGGAAAGGCAGGATTCTGGAACCGTGGATGGCCAGGGAAATTGCAAGTCTGGTCAAAAAGAAAGAGGATGCATACATGAGGTGTAGGCAACTAAAAACAGATTTAGCATTTGAAGAATACAGGGAAAGTAGAAAAGAGCTCAAACAGGGAGTTAGGAGGGCAAAAGGGGTCACAAAACATCCTTGGCAGGCAGGATTAAGGAGAATTCCAACGCTTTTTATACATATATTAGGAACAAGAGGGTAGCTCAAGGAAGAGTTGGTCCACTTAAGAAACAAGGAGGGAAATTATACATAGAACCAAAGGAAGTGGGTGAAATCCTTTATGAGTCATTTGCATCCGTATTCACAAAGGACAGGGACACTTTGATTGATGGTGTCTCAGAGGTAAATGTAAACCCTTTAGAACAAGTCGTTACAGGAAGGACGTAGAAGCTATTGAAAGGGTGCAGAGGAGATTTACAAGGATGTTGCCTGGACTGGGAGGCATGCCTTATGAAGATAGGTTGAGGGAGCTGGGACTCTTTTCCCTGGAGAGGCGAAGGTTGAGAGGCGACCTGATAGAAGTTTATAAAATGTTGAGAGGAATCGATAGGGTGGACTCTCAGAGGCTATTTCCCCGGGTTGAAATGGTCGCTACGAGAGGACACAGATTTAAGGTGCGGGGAGGGAAGCACAGAGGTGATGTTAGGGGTAAGTTTTTCACTCAGAGGGTGGTGAGTGAATGGAATCGGCTGCCGTCATCGATGGTGGAGGCGAACCCGCTGGGGTCTTTTAAAAGACTTCTGGATGAGTATATGGGGTTTAATGGGATTGGGGGTTATAGATAGGTCTATAGATTGGTGGGGTTGATGTGATCGGTGCAACTCGAGGGCCAAAGGGCCTGTTTGTGCTGTAATCTTCTATGTTCATTTTAGTTTTTCTTATCTTTTCAAATCTCTTGACTAGCCAGCCACACCGGGTTTGTTACTTTGCCTGGCACTAGCTTACCAACTCTCTCGGTGGCTATTTGCCTGAAAACAGATATTAGAACATAGAACATAGAACATTACAGCGCAGAACAGGCCCTTCGGCCCACAATGTTGCGCCGACCAGTTACAAAACAATGACCCACTAGCCTAAACCAATCCCTTTTCGTCCATAAACCTATCCACAGATCTCTTAAACGCCCCCAAACTAGGCGCATTTACAACTGCAGCTGGCAGGGCATTCCAGTCCCTCACCACCCTCTGGGTAAAGAACCTACCCCTGACATCCGTCCTATAACTACCCCCCCTTAATTTAAAGCCATGCCCCCTTGTGCTAGCTTTCTCCATCCTAGGAAAAAGGCTATCACTATCTACCCTGTCTAAACCTCTAATCATCTTTTATGTTTCAATGAGATCCCCTCTTAGCCGCCTTCTTTCCAGCAAAAACAACCCCAAATCCCTCAGTCTCTCCTCATAGGATCTCCCCTCCATACCAGGCAACATCCTGGTAAACCTCCTCTGCACCCTCTCCAAAGCCTCCACATCCTTCCTGTAATGTGGAGACCAGAACTGCACACAGTACTCCAAGTGCGGCCACACCAGAGTTGTGTACAGTTGCATCATGACGCTGCGACTCCTAAATTCAATCCCCCTACCAATAAACGTCAAGACACCGTATGCCTTCTTAACAACCTTATCTACTTGATTCCCAACTTTCAGGGATCTATGTACACATACACCTAGATCCCTCTGCTCCTCCACACTATTCAAAGTCCTCCTGTTAGCCCTATACTCAACACATCTGTTATTCCTACCGAAATGAATTACCTCACACTTCTCCACATTAAACTCCATCCGCCACCTCTCGGCCCAGCTCTGCAACCTGTCTAAGTCTTCCTGCAAACTATGACACCCTTCCTCACAATCTACCACACCTCCGACTTTGGTGTCATCAGCAAACTTACTAATCCACCCAACTATACCCTCATCCAGATCATTAATAAAAATTACAAACAGCAGTGGCCCCAAAATAGATCCCTGAGGCATACCACTCGTAACCGAACTCCATGATGAATATTTACCATCAACCACCACCCTCTGTCTCCTATCCGCTAGCCAATTCCTGATCCAATTTCCTAGACTATCCTCAATCCCATACATCTGCATTTTCTGCAGAAGCCTACCATGGTGAACCTTATCAAACGCCTTGCTAAAGTCCATATATACCACATCAACTGCCTTACCCCTATCCACCTCTTTGGTCACTTTCTCAAAGAACTCGATAACGTTAGTAAGGCACGACCTACCCGCTACAAAACCATGCTGACTATCTCCAATCAATTCATTACTCTCCAAATAACTATAAATCCTATCCCGAATAATTTTTTCTAAAATCTTGCCCACAACAGAAGTGAGACTCACCGGTCTATAATTCCCGGGGAAGTCTCTGTTCCCCTTCTTAAACAATGGGACAATCCCATTGGATTGGAGGATAGCCAATGTTGTCCCGTTATTTAAGAAGGGTAACAAGGATAACCAGTGTAATTGTAGGCCATTGAACTTGATGTCAGTCATAGTGAAATTGTTGGAAAAGATTCTTAGGGATAGGATCTGTGCACATTTGGAACTAAATGGTGTTATTAGCAACAGACCGTATGGCTTTGTATATGGGAGATCATGTCTCACTAATTGAGTTTTTTGAGAAAGTGACAAAAATGATTGACGAGGGAAGGGCTGTGGGTGTTGTCTACATGGACTTTAGTAAAACATTTGACAAGGTCCCTCATGGCAGGTTGGTACAAAAGGTTAAATCTCACAGAATCAAGGGTGAACTAGCTAGATGGATTCAGAATTGGCTTGTTCATAGAGGCCAGAGGATAGCAATGGAAGGGTGTTTTTCTGAATGGAGGTCTGTAACTAGTAGTGTTCCTCAGGGATCAGTGCTGGGATCTCTGCTGTTTGTAATATATATAAATGATTTGATTAGCAAGTTTGCGGATGATACTAGGATTGATGGAGTTGTGGATAGTGATGAAGATTGTCAGAGATTACAGCAGGATATAGATATGCTGGAAAATTGGGCAGAGAAATGGAATTTAATCCAGATAAATGCAAGGTGATGCATTTTGGTAGGTCTAGTTCGGGTGCGAGCTATAAAATAAATGGCAGAACCATTAGAAGCAAAGACACACAGAGAGATCTGGGAGTACAGGTCCACAGATCCTTAAAAGTGGCAGCACAGGTGGAAAAGGTAGTGAAGAAGGCATATGGCATGCTTGCCTTCATTGGCTGGGGCATTGAGTATATAAATTGGCAAATGATGTTACAGCTATATAGAACATTGGTTCGGCCGTATTTGGAATACTGTGTCCAATTCTGGTCACCACACTATCTGAAGGGTGTGGAGGCTTTGGAGAGAGTGCAGAAAAGGTTTACCAGGATGTTGCCTGGTATGGAGGGGTATTAGCTATGAGGAGAGATTGGGTAAACTGGGGTTGTTCTCCCTGGAAAGATGGAGAATGAGGGGAGACCTGACAGAAGTTTATTAAATTATGAGAAGTAAAGATAGGGTGAACAGTTGGAAGTTTTTTCCCAGGGCAAAAATGACAATCACAAAGGGGGCATAAGTTCAAAGTAAGGGAGGGAAAGTTCAGTGGAAATGTGCAGGGGAAGTTTTTTACACAGATGTTGTTGAGAGCCTGGAGTGCACTGCCAAGTGATGAGGTTGAGGCAGTTACATTAGCCACATTTAAGACTTACCTTGATAGACACAGGAACAGTAGTGGAATACAGAGATACAGGTGGTTGGTTTAGACGGGTAGGTGTGATCGGTACAGGCTTGGAGAGCCTGTGCTGTACTGTTCATTGTTATTTATTCAGCAAGATCTGGACAATATCCAGACCTGGGCCAACAAGTAACAGTAACATTCGCGCTACACAAATGCCAGGCAGTGACCATCACCAATAAGAGACACTCTAATCATCACCATCAGTGTAACCATCACTGAATCTCCCACTGTCAATATCCTTGATGTTACCATTGACCAGAAACTCAACTGGATTCATCACATAACAGTGGCTGCAAGAACTCACCTCCTGACTTCCCAAAGCCTCTCCACCATCTGCAAGGCACAAGTCAGGAGTGGGATGGAATTCTCCCCATTTCCCCGGATGGTACAGCACCAACAACACTCAACAAGTTTTCCACTTTACCAGGACAAAGCAGCCCACTTGATTGGCACCAGATCTACAAACATTCAATCCCTCCACCTCCAGCCTCAGTAGCAGTGTGTACTATCTACAAGGTGCACTGCAACAATTCATCAAAGATCCTTAGACAGCACCTTCCAAACACATGACAATTTACATCTAAAAGAACATGGGCAGCAGCTAATAAGAACAATACCACCTGCAAGTTCCCCTCCAAGTCACTCATCATCCTGACTCATCACCGTTCCTTCACAGTTGCTGGGTCAAAATCCTGGAATTCCCTCCCTAATGTCATTATGGACTGCAGTGATTCAAGAAGACATCTTCTCCAGGGTAACTAGGGACAGGCAACAGATGCTGGCCAATGAATTTTAAAAAATATGGTCTCACCATTGCCCTGTGCAACTGAAGCATAACCTCTACTTTTGTGTTCAATTCCCCTCATAATAAACAATAATATTCTATTAGTTTTCCTAAATACTCACTGTACCTACTTACTAACCTTTTGTAATTCATCCACTAGGACACCCAGATCCCTCTGAACCTTAGGGCTCTGCAATCTCTCACTGTTTAGATAGTATGCTTTTTTTATTCTTCATGCCAAAATGGACAATTTCACATTTTCTCGCATTATATTCTATTTGCTCTATCTTTGCCCATTCATTTACCCTTTGGTAACCTCTTAATGTCCTCTTCAGAACCTATTTTTGTATCATCAACAAATTTAGAACCATCCCTTCAATCACTTCATCCAAGTCATTTATAGAAATTGTAAAGAGTTAAAGTTCCAGCACTGATCCCTGTGGTATATTACTAGGAATAACTTGCCATATTGACAAACGATGCTTTTCCAGATCAGAGATTCTGTGGTTCTATATTATGGTGACTCTTCCCTTTACAAGATTGTTAACTAGATAAATAGATTGTTAATTATCCCTTTCTTACTTCACAGTAAAATAGCCTGTTGCCTAATTCAGATCTCAACATCTTATTGGAGAACACCATTGCATACACATTCCAGGTTTATCTTTCACAGCATTAATGACAAGTAGGTTTTGCCGGTCTATATTCAGGTTGTCACACGCACCTGTAATTTCCTTCTTTATACCATGCCCCACACAGTCATTGCTGTTGGGTGATATATAAACAACACCTCCCAATGTTTGCCCCCTCTTATTTCTCAGCTCCAGCCAATCTGATGCTACATCTTAATCCTCTGATCTAAGGTCCTGTTTCACTCCTGCACTAATCTAATCTTTTATTAACAGCGCTAGCCTATCTTCTCTTCCTCTCCTGGCCTTCCCTAAATGTTGAATAACCTTAAACCTTCAGTTTCCAGCCTGACTCACCTTTCAGCTATGTCTCTCCAATGGCCATTCCAACATCCTTCTTTCCTCCACCTTGTTGCAAATGTTTTGAACTTGAGAGCCTTTAATTTTGCCTTTATTACATTTTTTGTGATTTTGACCTTAGTTTGACCTTTGTTTTCACTGCTTTCTCACTTCATTTGCTACTTTTCTCCTGATGAATTCCCCCTCAGGTTCCCCTTCCCCCTCACAATATAAACCCTCTCCAACAGTGCAAATCTCCCTGTGAGATTATTGGTCCAGGTGTTTGCCTTCTTTCTTGTTCGGGTCCCAACTGCCCAAGAAGTGACCCCAGGACCTCAGAAATGGAAAACCGAACTCTCCTGTCCAGCCACATCTTAATTTGCTGTTTCTTCCTATTTCTGTAATCACAGAAACACATTACTTAGAGTAATCCTGAGATTGAAGTCCTATATTTTAAGTCTCTTTTCTAGCACTCTCTAATCTGCTTTCAGATCCCTCATTTTACTGATGTTGTTCCCTGGCAGCAGGAGAGTAACATCCTCCTGGAGTCACATCTACAGCTACAGAGAGACTATCAATTCCTTTCACTAATCAGCTTCCTATCACTATTGTTCTTGCCTCTTCTCCCTGACTGTGGAGCTGCACTAACCATGATGCCTTAGGCTTGTTGGACTGCCCTGAGCAAAGTGGTTTTGTGAGTGAGATGGACTCGGGGGCTCCTGCCTAAAAAGCAGCTTTTTAAAATGTAATCATTCATGGGGTGTGGGTGTCTCTGACTGGGCCAGCTGTTACTGCCCATTCCTCATTGTCCTTGAGAAGGTGGAGATGTGTCACCTTATTGAACACTACAATCCCTGTGGAGAAGATTCCATTACACTCCTGTCTCATACATTGTAGGTGTGATATGGAGATGCCGGCGTTGGACTGGGGTAAGTCTCACAACACCAGGTTAAAGTCCAATAAGTTTATCTGGTAGCACGAGCTTTCGGAGCACTGTTCCTTCATCAGGTGAGTGGAGAGTTGGGTTCACAAACATGACACATATAGACACCGACTTAGTTGCAAGTTAATGGTTGGAATGCGAGTCTTTACAGGTAATCAAGTCTTTATAGGTACAGACAATGCAAGTGGAGAGAGGGTTAAGCACAGGTTAAAGAGATGTGTATTGTCTCCAGACAGGACAGTTAGTGAGATTTTGCAAACCCAGGCAAGTTGTGGGAGTTACAGATAGTGCGACATGAATCTATCTACTTGTGACTTAAACATATTTAACAAGGTAGCCTCCACTGCTTCAATGGGCAGAGAATTCCAAAGATTCACTACCCTCTGAGAGAAGTTCCTCCTCAACCCTGTTCTAAATTGACTCCTCCTTATTTTGAGGCTGTGCTCTCTAGTTCTTGTTTCCTTTCCAAGTGGAAATAATCTCTCTGCCTCTACCCTATCGAGCCCCTTCATCATCTTATACGTCTCTATAAGATCCCCCCTCATCCTTCTAAACTCCAACGAGTACAGACCCAGTCTATTTAGTCTCTCCTCATAGTCCAACCCCCTCAACTCCGGTATCAGCCTAGTGAGCCTCCTCTGCACTCCCTCCAAGGCCAATATGTCCTTCCGTAAGTGCGGCGCCCAAAACTGCACACAGTACTCCAGCTGCGGCCTCACCAATGCCCTATACAGCTACAGCAAGACCTCCCTACTTTTATATTCTATCCCCCTCGCTATGAAGGCCAGCATCCCATTCGCCTTCCTGACCACCTGCTGCACCTGCAGACTGGGTTTTTGCGATTCATGCACAAGGACCCCCAGGTCCCTCTGCACCGTCGCCTGCTGCAGCTTTTCGCCTTTTAAATAATAATCCCTCCTACTATTATTTCTGCCAAAGTGGATAACCTCACATTTCCTAACATTATATTCCATCTGCCAGGTCCTCACCCACTCGCTCAGCCTATCCCGATTTCTCTGCAGACTTTCCACACCCTCCAGGCAATTTGCTTTTCCACTCATCTTCGTCTCATCAGCAAATTTCGTCACCCTACACTCAGCCCCCTCCTCCAGATCATCTATATAAATGGTAAATAGCTGAGGCCCCAGCACCGATCCCTGCGGCACTCCACTAGTCACCATCCGCCAATCAGAATAGCACCCATTGATACCAACTCTCTGCTTCCTATTAGACAACCAATCCTCTATCCACGCTAACACCTTACCCCCAACTCCATGCACCCTAACCTTCTGTAGCAACCTTTTGTGAGGCACCTTATTGAACGCCTTTTGGAAATCTAAAAACACCACATCCACCGGTTCCCCTCTGTCAACCGCACTTGTTACATCTTCATAAAAATCCAGTAAATTTTCTGGATTTACCTTCATGAATCCGTGCTGCATCTGCTTGATCAAACCATTCTTTTCTAGGTGCCTCACTGTTTCTTCTTTGATGATGGATTCCAGCATTTTCCCAACTACGGACGTTAAACTAACTGGCCTGTAGTTACCCACCTTTTGTCTCCCTTCCTTTTTAAACAGTGGTGTCACATTAGCTGTTTTCCAATCAGCTGGTACCTCTCCAAAGTCCAGCAAATTTTGATAAATTACAACTAAGGCATCTGATATTCTGCCATTTCTTTCAGTACCCTGGGATGCATTCCATACGGTCCCGGGGACTTGTCTACTTTTAGTCCCATTAGCCTACCAACCACTACCTCTTTCGTAATAGTAATTGTTTTAAGGTCCTCACCCCCTACAGTCCTACAACCGTCAATTTTCGGTATGCTGTTTGTGTCCTCTACTGTGAAGACCGACACAAAAAACTTGTTTAAGGCCTCAACCATTTCCTCATTTCCCATTATTAAATCCCCCTTCTCATCTTCTAAGGGTCCAACATTCACTTTAGTCATTCTTTTCCTTTTTATATATTTGTAAAAACTTTTACTATCAGTTTATATATTTTGCGCTAGTTTAGTTTCATAATCTATCTTTCCTTTCTTTATCGCTTTCTTAGTAATTCTTTGTTGTTTTTTAAAGCTTTCCCAATCTTCTAATTCCCCACTAGTTTTGGCCACTCTGTACACATCGGTTTTTAATTTAATACTCTCCTCTATTTCCTTCGTTATCCAAGGCTGGTTATACCTTTTCTTACATTCCTTCTTTATCAGCGGAATATATTTTTGCTGAGTACTGAGAAAAATCTCCTTAAAAATCCTCCACTGTTCCTCAGCTGTCCTACCAACCAGTCTGCGCTCCCAATCTACATTCGCCAATTCCACCCTCATCCTATCACACTCTCCTGTGTTCAAGCAGAGGACACTGATTTGGGACCCTACTTTCTTACCCTCCATCTGTATTAGAAATTCAACCATATTGTGATCACTCATTCCAAGAGGATCCCTCACAAGAAGATCTTTAATTTTACCTGTCTCATTACACAGGATCAGATCCAAGATAGCTCACTTGTTGGTTCTGCTTTTTAATTTAGCTCCTAGCTTTTCATATTCCCTTAGCAGACCCTTTGTTCCTGTTCTATCTATGTCATTGGCACCTATGTGGACCACGACAACTGGATTCTTATTCTCCCACTCCAAGTTCCTCTGCAGCCCGGATGAGATATCCTGGACCAGAGCACCAGGTCGGCAACACAACCTTCGGGATTCTCGATCCTGGTCACAAAGAACATTGTCAATGCCCCTAACTACACTATCCCCAATCACTACTACATTTCTTTTTTCTCCCTCTTCTTGAACGGCTCCCTGCACCACAGTGCCATGGGCAGTTTGCTCATCCTCCTTGCTATCCCTGTTCCCGTCCACACTGGGAGCAAGAATCTCAAACCTCTTGTACAGATTCAGGGGCTGAGGCTCTTGGAACTCTCCTTCCTGGATCCCACTTCCTGCTTTCTTCTTCCCATTCCCTGCCTGACTCGCAGCCACACCCTCTTGTCCCTGACCACCGGCTGAATTAGTTAGTCTAAGGGGTGTGACAGTCTCCTGAAACATAGCATCCAGGTAAATCTCCCCCTCCCTGATGTGTCGCAGTGTCTGAAGCTCAGAATCCAGCTCGTCAACCTTGAGCCAGAGTTCCTCAAGCAACTAACACTTACTGCAGACATGCTCACTGGGAATCACATCAGGGTCCACTAGCTCCCACTTCATGCAAGAACAGCACATCACATGACTCTCCATCCTTATTTTATTTACTTCGTTTTGAAGCTTTTACAAACTAAGAACTAAACCTCCTCTGCCTCGCCCGATTCCATTGAGCCAAAGCCCTTAAACCTACGCCCTCTAGTTTTAGACTCCCCTACCTTTGGGAAAAGATATTGACTATCTAGCTGATCTGTGCCCTCATTATTTTATAGACCTCTATAAGATCACCCCTCAGCCTCCTACTCTCCAGAGAAAAAAGTCCCAGTCTATCCATCCTCTCCTTATAACTCAATCCATCAAGTCCCAATAGCATCCCAGTAAATCTTTTCTGCACTCTTTCTAGTTTAATAATATCCTTTCTATAATAGGGTGACCAGAATTGCACACAGTATTACAAGTGTCTTGTACAACTTCAACAAGATGTCCTAACTCCTGTATTCAATGTTCTGACTGATGAAACCAAGCATGCCGAATGCCTTCTTCACCACTCTGTCCACCTGTGACTTCACCTGCAAGGAGCTATGAACCTGTACACCTAGATCTCCTTGTTCTGTAACTCTACCCAGTGCCCTACCATTAACTGAGTAAGTCCTGTCCTGGTTCAATCTACCAAAATGCATTACCTCGCATTTGTCTAAATTAAACTCCATCTGCCATTCGTCAGCCCACTGGCCCAATTGATCAAGATCCTGCTGCAATTGGAGATAACTTTCTTCACTGTCCACTATGCCACCAATCTTGGTGTCATCTGCAAACTTACTAACCATGCCCCCTATATTCTCATCCAAATCATTAATATAAATGACAAATAACATTGGGCCCAGCACTGATCCCTGAGGCACACCGCTGATCACAGGCCTCCAGTTTGAAAAACAACTCTCTACAACCACCCTCTGGCTTCTGTCAAGAAGCCAATTTTGTATCCATTTATATACCTCACCCTGGATCCCATAAACTTTAACGTTATGCAACAATCTACCATGCGGTACCTTGTCAAAGGCCTGGCTAAAGTTCTTGTAGACAACATCAACTGCACTGCCCTCATCTACCTTCTTGTTTACCCCTTTTCTTTTCCGGTGTCAAGGTCAATGCCAGGTGATCTGTCCAATTTCATTTCTTTTTATTTTCTTTGTAGTGATTTTTGGAACTGAGTGACTGGTTCAGCCATTGCAGAGGGCAGTTGAGAGTCAGTCCCATTGGCTGTGTCTCTGGAGTCATGTGTAGGCCAGACCGGATAAGGACGGCAGATTTCCTTCCCTAAAGGACATTGGTGAACCAGATTTTCTGAAAATCAACAGTGGTTTCATGGTCATTAGTAGATTCCTAATTCCAAATCTGCCATGGTGGGATTCGAACCTGAGTCCCCAGAACATTAACGGGCTTTCTGGATTAATGATCAAGCGATGATACCTCTCAGCGATCACCTCCCACTTCTCCGGGTGAAGACAGATCTGACGTATTTGTTACAAATTCCACCAATGTTCTGTGGCTCCCCTTGGTCCCCAGTGGGGTTCGGTCTCCCCGTTACCCCCGTTACCCCCGTGTGAAAGGTGTTGTAAATGACCATCCCAGGTATTTGACAGTGAAAGGAGAGTTTCTGCTAATGTGGATTGATTAACATTTCCCTCTGTACAGGAGGAGCAAGGTCGAGTTTCCCGTGAGTTTCGCCGCATTTACCATCTGCCCAGTAACCTGGACCTGGCATTGATGACCTGCTCGCTGTCCAATGACGGTTTGCTGACTCTCTGCTGCCCAAAAATCAGAACAGGAGATGATTTAAACCAGCAAGACCGACCAATCCCGGTGATCCATGAGGAAAAGCTGGGGAACCAGCCCGAGGTCAGAGCCGATCCATAAGCTGCGATCCATGAGTGATTGACAAGTCTCTATTGGTTTTGGCTGAAACCTGTGGTAATCTCCTTCAAGCCAATGGAATTTTTGGAGCCAGCTGTCATTGGACACGAATGTGAGTGTCACCAATCAGACTTGTCTCTAACTTTCTCAAAGCAAATTCTGTTTCTGTAGTTTCTTTCATCGCTCTGACACTGGGCATGAAATTGAGAGAATAAAACTTCAAATCTTTCCATTATGGCTGCTCATTTCATCCAAAATCAAACAAACACATTCACTCACTGACCACAAGGTTTTCCTGCAGGAATAAAAGCAAACACCTGATACTGGTGCTGGAATTCTGAAATAAAAACATAAAAAGCTGGATAAACTCAGCAGGTCAGGCAGTGTCTGTGGAGATAGATACAGGGTTAAGCTTGGGTGGGATTTTCTGTGCGATCCACCATCTGTTTCACAGAGGCAGGGTTGGCCCACAGTTAACCTGCATCCAGGTCTCTGGTTCCACCATTCTCAAAGAGCTTTCTCAATGAGTGCCACTTTGGCAGGGGGCGGGGGGGGGGGGGGGGGGGGGGACGGGACGGGGGGGCGGGGGGGCGGGGGGGGGTGGGGGACGGGGGGGGGGGGTGGGGGGACGGGGGGGCGGGGGGGCGGGGGGGGGGTGGGGGACGGGGGGGCGGGGGGGGTCGGGGGGCGGGGGGGGTGGGTTGCTGCTGTTGGCGGGACACACAGATCCTGAATCTAATCTAATCTATTAGAAATGTTGGTGGTGGAGACCATTTGGCCCGTGGAGCCTGTGACACTGATGATCTCAGCTCTGTCACCGAACTCCATATATCTCACTTTGGTCGAACATCAGTAGCTGATCGCAGACGAGAATTCCAAACTACCGACACCCCTTTTGTATAGAACTATTTCCAACTGTTTACCTCTTACTTTTAGAATGTGCTCTTCGACTCCTTAATCAGTAGAACAAAGAACAACACAGCACGGGAAACAGGCCCTTCGGCCCAACGAGCCCGCGCCGCTGTCCCATGGTCAGTGACCTATTCATGACTCTAGTCTATGCCTAATGTGTGAGGATCAGGGAGGTCCAATATAGGGACAATTTGTTACCCAATCAATCAGCCTAAAAGCACATTTTTGGGATGTGGGAGGAAACCGGAGCACCCGGAGGAAACCCACGCAGACACGGGGAGAACGCGCAAACTCCCACAGACACAGGCCCAAATCCATGTGTCCGCACAGCAACAGAGATAGTCTCTGAGCTGTCATGATGCCCTCGAGATGGTCCAGTTTACGCACACCAACGACATGAAGCAGTAGGGCAACTCCCGAAGCAACATCCAAGAGCAGCCCACCACAACCTGCCGCCCGCATGCCCCTTGTTGGACTTAAATGCCTGTGGATAAAAAAAATACATTATTAAACAAGCGAAGACTCTACATCCCTGAGGCTAAAACAGAATCCCAAGCCTACAATGCTTAGTAAGGCCTGCTATATCCCCCTATATGTAGACCGCTCATGTGGCTGTCCAAGTGACTCTTGAACAACCCTAGCGTGCCTGCTTCCACCACCTTACTCGGCAGTGCATTCCACATCCCCACTACCCTTTGTGTGAAAAACTGCCCTCTAATATTAGTCTTATATCTAGTCCCCCTCACCCTAAGCCCGTGACCCCTCGTTCTATCCATTTCTAATAGCGGAAAAAGCTTACCAGCATTTACTCTATCTGTCCCCTTCATAATCTTATAAACCTCTATTAGATCCCCCCTCAGCCGACGTCTCTCAAGGGAAAACAGCCCAAGTTCGTTCAATAATAGTAGAAATAGTTTCTCTCAGCCTACCTACCTCCTTCCATTAATGTCTAGAAACATTTGATCAAATTACTCCATTAACACAATTCCTGTTTGTGTAATTTCTCCTCGTAATTTCATCTTTGGAGTCCAAGTAAATGTACACTTGGTCTCACCAAGGCGCTAACCCCTCACTGTGTGAACCTATCTCCACCACACTCTCAGACAGTACATTCCAGATCCTAACCCCTCACTGTGTGAACCTATCTCCACCACACTCTCAGACAGTACATTCCAGATCCTAACGACTCACTGTGTGAACCTATCTCCACCACACTCTCAGACAGTACATTCCAGATCCTAACGACTCACTGTGTGAACCTATCTCCACCACACTCTCAGACAGTACATTCCAGATCCTAACCACTCACTGTGTGAACCTATCTCCACCACACTCTCAGACAGTACATTCCAGATCCTAACCACTCACTGCATGAACCTATCTCCATCACACTCTCAGACAGTACATTCCAGATCCTAACCAGTCACTGTGTGAATCTATCTCCACCACACTCTCAGACAGTACATTCCAGATCCTAACCAGTCACTGTGAATCTGTCTCCACCACATTCTCAGACAGTATAGAACATAGAACATAGAACATTACAGCGCAGAACAGGCCCTTCGGCCCACGATGTTGCGCCGATCAGTTTCAAAAACAATGACCCACTAGCCTAAACCAATCCCTTTTTGTCCATAAACCTATCCACGGATCTCTTAAATGCCCCCAAACTCGGCGCATTTACAACTGCAGCAGGCAGAGCATTCCAATCCCTTACCACCCTCTGGGTAAAGAACCTACATCTGACATCCGTCCTATAACTACCCCCCCTTAATTTAAAGCCATGCCCCCTCGTGCTAGATTTCTCCATCAGAGGAAAAAGGCTATCACTATCCACCCTATCTAAACCCCTAATCATCTTATATGTTTCAATAAGATCCCCTCTTAACCTCCTTCTTTCCAGCGAAAACAACCCCAAATCCCTCAGCCTCTCCGCATGGGACCTCCCCTCCATACCAGGCAACATCCTGGTAAACCTCCTCTGCACCCTCTCCAAAGCCTCCACATCCTTCCTGTAATGTGGGGACCAGAAACATAGAAACATAGAAACATAGAACATTACAGCACAAACAGGCCCTTCAGCCCTCGAGTTGCGCCGATCACATCAACCCCACCAATCTATAGACCTATCTATAACCCCCAATCCCATTAAACCCCATATACTCATCCAGAAGTCTTTTAAAAGACCCCATGCGAGTTCGCCTCCACCACCGATGACGGCAGCCGATTCCATTCACTCACCACCCTCTGAGTGAAAAACCTACCCCTAACATCACCTCTGTACTTCCCTCCCCGCACCTTAAATCTGTGTCCTCTCGTAGCGACCATTTCAACCCGGGGAAATAGCCTCTGAGAGTCCACCCTATCTATTCTTCTCAACATTTTATAAACTTCTATCAGGTCGCCTCTCAACCTTCGTCTCTCCAGGGAAAAGAGTCCCAGCTCCCTCAACCTATCTGCACACAGAACTGCACACAGTACTCCAAGTGCGGCCGCACCAGAGTTGTGTACAGTTGCATCATGATGCTGCGACTCCTAAATTCAATCCCCCTACCAATAAACGCCAAGACACCGTATGCCTTCTTAACAACCTTATCTACTTGATTCCCAACTTTCAGGGATCTATGTACACATACACCTAGATCCCTCTGCTCATCCACACTATTCAAAGTCCTCCCGTTAGCCCTATACTCGACACATCTGTTATTCCTACCAAAGTGAATTACCTCACACTTCTCCACATTAAACTCCATCCGCCACCTCTCAGCCCAGCTCTGCAACCTTTCTAAGTCACCTTGCAAACTATGACACCCTTCCTCACAATCTACCACACCTCCGACTTTGGTGTCATCAGCAAACTTACTAATCCACCCAACTATACCCTCATCCAGATCATTAATAAAAATTACAAACAGCAGTGGCCCCAAAACAGATCCCTGAGGCACACCACTTGTAACCGAACTCCATGACGAATATTTACCATCAACCACCACTCTCTGTCTCCTATCTGCTAGCCAATTCCTGATCCAATTACCTAGATCACCCCCAATCCCATACATCTGCATTTTCTGCAGAAGCCTACCATGGTGAACCTTATCAAACGCCTTGCTAAAATCCATATACACCACATCAACTGCCTTTCCCCCATCCACCTCATTCGTCACTTTCTCAATAAACTCAATAAGGTTAGTAAGGCACGACCTACCCTCCACAAAACCATGCTGACTATCTCCAATCAATTCATTACTCTCCAAATAACCATAAATCCTATCCCGAATAATTTTTTCTAAAACCTTGCCCATAACAGAAGTCAGACTCACCGGTCTATAATTCCCAGGGAAGTCCCTTCTCCCCTTCTTAAACAATGGGACAACATTCGCTAACCTCCAATCTTCCGGTACTATACCAGAGACCAACGACGACCTGAAGATCAGAGCCAGAGGCTCTGCAATCACCTCTCTTGCCTCCGAAAGAATCCTGGGGTAAATCCCATCCGGACCAGGGAACTTATCTATTTTCAGACCCTCCAGAATATAGAATATAGAATATTACAGCACAAACAGGCCCTTCGGCCCTCGAGTAGCGCCGATCGCATCAACCCCACCAATCTATAGACCTATCTATAACCCCCAATCCCATTAAACCCCATATACTCATCCAGAAGTCTTTTAAAAGACCCCAGCGAGTTCGCCTCCACCACCGACGACGGCAGCCGATTCCATTCACTCACCACCCTCTGAGTGAAAAACTTACCCCTAACATCACTTCTGTACTTTCCTCCCCGCACCTTAAATCTGTGTCCTCTCGTAGCGACCATTTCAACCCGGGGAAATAGCCTCTGAGAGTCCACCCTATCTATTCCTCTCAACATTTTATAAACTTCTATCAGGTCGCCTCTCAACCTTCGCCTCTCCAGGGAAAAGAGTCCCAGCTCCCTCAACCTATCTTCATAAGGCATGCCTCCCAGTCCAGGCAACATCCTTGTAAATCTCCTCTGCACCCTTTCAATAGCTTCTACGTCTTTCCTATAGTGAGGCGACCAGAACTGTGCACAGTACTCCAAATGAGGCCTGACGAGGGTCCTGTAAAGTTGCAGCATTACTTCCCGACTCCTAAACTCAATCCCTCGATTAATGAAGGCCAGTACACCATACGCCTTCTTGACCACCTCCTCCACCTGCGAGGCCGATTTAAGAGTTCTGTGAATCCGGACCCCGAGATCCTTCTGCTCTTCAACGCTACTAAGACCCCTGCCCTTAATAGTGTACTCATATGTGCTGTATCCAGCACATCCCCCGTATCAACTGCAACATTGTCAATTCTACTCCCCTGCAACCCAGTGTCTTCCTCAGCTATATTCATGTCCCCTTGCATGAACACCGAAGAGAAATATTGGTTCAACGCCTCTCCAGTCTCCTCCGGTTCCACACACAACTTCCCTCTACTGTCTGTAACTGGCCCTAATCTTGCCCTAACCAACCTTCTGTTCTTGACATACCTGTAAAACGCCTTAGGGTTCTCCTTAATCCTATCAGCCAAAGTCTTCTCATGTCCTCTTTTAGCCCTTCTTAGCTCACTCTTCAACTCCCTCCTAGCCAATCTAAAGTTTTCTAATGCACTACCTGAGCCCTCATGTCTCATCCGAACATAAGCCTCCTTTTTCTTTTTAACCAACGAGAAAACTTTTTTAGTGCACCACGGTTCCCTAGCCCTACCAATTCCTCCTTGCCTGACAGGGACATATCTATCACGGACTCGCAGTAGCTGCTCCTTGAAAAAACTCCACATTTCAGACGTTCCCAGTCCCTGTAATCTCTTAGTCCAACCTATGCTTCCTAATTCTCTCCTAATAGCCTCATAATTACCCTTCCCCCAGCTAAAACTACTGACCCGAGGTTCATGCCTATCCCTTTCCATCACTAAGGTGAACGTAATCGAATTGTGATCACTATCCCCAAACTGTACACCAACTTCCAAGTCTAGCACCTGGTCCGGCTCATTACCGAGCACCAAATCCAATATAGCCTCACCTCTAGTCGGCCTATCTACATACTGAGTCAAAAAACCTTCCTGCACACTTTGTACAAACACTGACCCCTCTAACGAGCTAGAGCTGTAGCAATTCCAATCAACATGAGTAAAGTTAAAGTCCCCCATAACAATTACCCTATTACTATCACTCCTAACCAGGATCGTCTCCGCAATCCTTTCCTCAACCTCTCTAGAACTTTTTGGAGGTCTATAAAAGACTCCCAACAGGGTGACCTCTCCTCTCCTATTTCTAATCTCTGCCCATACTATCTCAACAGACAAGTCCTCATCAAACTTCCTCTCTGACACTGTGATACAGTCCTTGACCAATAATGCTACCCCACCCCCCCTTCTACCTCCTTGTCTACTCCGATTAAAGCATTTGTACCCCGGGACCTGCAGCAACCATTCCTGACCCTGCTCTATCCATGTCTCTGAAATGGCCACAACATCAAAGTCCCAGGTACTGGTCCACGCTGCAAGTTCATCCACTTTATTGCGAATACTCCTCGCATTGAAGTATACGCATTTCAAACCCTGCTCCGCCCCACCCCCACAATGCCGTGCATTGCAGTCCCCATCTACGCCCCCCTCACTTTCACCCCCTCTACTCAGCTTCCCACCCCCCCTCTGAATCAGTTTAAACCACTCCGCATAACCTTCACAAATTTACCCCCCAGGATATTTGTTCCCCTCTGGTTCAGGTGAATCCCATCCCTCTTATAGAGGTCCCACCTTCCCCAGAACGAGCCCCAATTGCTCAAGTACCTGAACCCCTCCCTCCTGCACCATCCCCTCAGCCACGAGTTCAAACTTTCCAAATCCTAACCACTCGCTGTGTGAATCTGTCTCCACCACACTCTCAGACAGTACATTCCAGACCTGAACCACTCACTGTGTGAACTTATCTCCACCACACTCTCAGACAGTGCATTCCAGATCAAAGAACAAAGAACAAAATCAGCCCGGGAAACAGGCCCTTCGGCCCAACAAGCCCGTGCCGCAATCTCAACACCACCAGTCCCCCCTCCACCCATAACCCTTATCTAATGTTTTATGACCATCCACATTGAGGGAAACTAATTTAGGGACGATTTATTACTGCCAATCAGCCTAATAGCACATAGAACATAGAACATAGAACATTACAGCGCAGAACAGGCCCTTCGGCCCACGATGTTGCGCCGACCAGTTACAAAACAATGACCCACTAGCCTAAACCAATCCCTTTTCATCCATAAACCTATCCACAGATCTCTTAAACGCCCCCAAACTAGGTGCATTTACAACTGCAGCTGGCAGGGCATTCCAGTCCCTCACCACCCTCTGGGTAAAGAACCTACCCCTGACATCAGTCCTATAACTACCCCCCCTTAATTTAAAGTCGTGCCCCTTCGTGCTAGCTTTCTCCATCCTAGGAAAAAGGCTATCACTATCTACCCTGTCTAAACCTCTAATCATCTTATATGTTTCAATGAGATCCCCTCTTAGCCGCCTTCTTTCTAGCGAAAACAACCCCAAATCTCTCAGTCTCTCCTCATAGGATCTCCCCTCCATACCAGGCAACATCCTGGTAAACCTCCTCTGCACCCTCTCCAAAGCCTCTACATCCTTCCTGTAATGTGGGGACCAGAACTGCACACAAAACTCCAAGTGCGGCCGCACCAGAGTTGTGTACAGTTGCATCATGATGCTGCGACTCCTAAATTCAATCCCCCTACCAATAAACGCCAAGACACCGTATGCCTTCTTAACAACCTTATCTACTTGATTCCCAACTTTCAGGGATCTATGTACACATACACCTAGATCCCTCTGCTCATCCACACTATTCAAAGTCCTCCCGTTAGCCCTATACTCAACACATCTGTTATTCCTACCGAAATGAATTACCTCACACTTCTCCACATTAAACTCCATCCGCCACCTCACAGCCCAGCTCTGCAACCTTTCTAAGTCACCCTGCAAACTATGACACCCTTCCTCACAATCTACCACACCTCCTACTTTGGTGTCATCAGCAAACTTACTAATCCACCCAACTATACCCTCATCCAGATCATTAATAAAAATTACAAACAGCAGTGGCCCCAAAACAGATCCCTGAGGCACACCACTTGTAACCGAACTCCATGATGAATATTTACCATCAACCACCACCCTCTGTCTCCTATCTGCTAGCCAATTCCTGATCCAATTCCCTAGATCACCCCCAATCCCATACATCTGCATTTTCTGCAGAAGCCTACCATGGTGAACCTTATCAAACGCCTTGCTAAAATCCATATACACCACATCAACTGCCTTACCCCTATCCACCTCTTTGGTCACTTTCTCAAAGAACTCGATAAGGTTAGTAAGGCACGACCTACCCGCTACAAAACCATGCTGACTGTCTCTAATCAACTCATTACTCTCCAAATAACTATAAATCCTGTCTCTAATAATCCTTTCCAAAACCTTACCCACCACAGAAGTCAGACTCACCGGTCTATAATTCCCAGGGAAGTCCCTTCTCCCCTTCTTAAACAATGGGACAACATTTGCTGTCCTCCAATCTTCCGGTACTATACCAGAGACCAACGACGACCTGAAGATCAGAGCCAGAGGCTTCGCAATCACCCCTCTTGCCTCCCAAAGAATCCTAGGGTAAATCCCATCTGGACCAGGGGACTTATCTATTTTCAATCCCTCTAAAATATCCAGCACATCCCCCGTTTCAACTGCAATACTATCTATTTTACACCCCTGCACCCCAGTGTCCTCCTCAGCTACATTCCTGTCCCCTTGCGTGAACACCGAAGAGAAATATTGGTTCAACGCCTCTCCAATCTCCTCCGGTTCCACACACAACTTCCCTCTACTGCCTGTAACTGGCCCTAATCTTGCCCTAACCAACCTTCTGCTCTTGACATACCTGTAAAACGCCTTAGGGTTCTCCTTAATCCTATCAGCCAAAGTCATCTCATGCCCTCTTTTAGCCCTTCTTAACTCCTTCTTCAACTCCCTCCTAGCCAATCTAAAACTTTCTAATGCACTACCTGAGCCCTCAAGCCTCATCCGAACATAAGCCTCCTTTTTCTTCCTAACCAACGAATCAACTTTTTTAGTGCACCACGGTTCCCTGGGCCTACCAAATCCTCCTTGCCTGACAGGGATATACCTATCACAGACCCGCAATAGCTGCTCCTTGAAAAATCTCCACATCTCGGATGTTCCCAGTCCCTGTAATCTCCTAGTCCAACCAATGCTTCCTAATTCTCTCCTAATAGCCTCATAATTACCCTTCCCCCAGCTGAAACTACCGACCCGAGGTTCATGCCTATCCCTTTCCATCACTAAGGTGAACGTAATCGAATTGTGGTCACTATCCCAAAAATGCACACCAACGTCCAAGTCTAGCACCTGGTCTGGCTCATTACCGAGCACCAAATCCAATATAGCCTCACCTCTCGTCGGCCTATCTACATACTGAGTCAAAAAACCTTCCTGCACACTTTGAACAAAAACTGACCCCTCGAACGAGCTAGAGCTATTGCAATTCCAATCAACATGAGTAAAGTTAAAGTCCCCCATAACAATTACCCTATTACTTTCACTCCTAACAAGGATCGTCTCCGCAATCCTTTCCTCAACCTCTCTAGAACTTTTTGGAGGTCTATAAAAGACTCCCAACAGGGTGACCTCTCCTCTCCTATTTCTAATCTCCGCCCATACTACCTCAACAGACAAGTCCTCATCAAACTTCCTCTCTGACACTGAGATACAGTCCTTGACCAATAATGCTACCCCACCCCCCTTCTACCTCCTTCTCTACTCCGATTAAAGCATTTGTACCCCGGGACCTGCAACATCCATTCCTGACACTGCTCTATCCAAGTCTCAACATCTTTGGGGTGTGGGAGGAAACCAGAGCACCCAGAGAAAACCCACGCAAGTACCCTAACCACTCACTGTGTGACTCTGTCTCCATCACACTCTCAGACAGTACATTCCAGATCCTAACGACTCACTGTGTGAATCTATCTCCACCACACTCTCAGACAGTACATTCCAGATCCTAACCACTCACTGTGATCCTGTCTCCACCACACTCTCAGACAGTGCATTACAGACCCTAACCACTCACTGTGCGAACCTATCTCCACCACACTCTCAGACAGTACATTCCAGACCCTAACCACTCACTGTGTGAATCTATCTCCATCACACTCTCAGACAGTGCATTCCAGACCCTAACCACTCGCTGTGTGAACCTATCTCCACCACACTCTCAGACAGTACATTCCAGATCCTAACCACTCACTGTGTGAATCTGTCTCCACCACACTCTCAGACAGTACATTCCAGATCCTAACAACTCACTGTGTGACTCTGTCTCCATCACATTCTCAGACAGTACGTTCCAGACCCTAACCATTCACTGTACGAACCTATCTCCATCACACTCTCAGACAGTACGTTCCAGATCCTAACCACTTGCTGTGTGAATCTGTCTCCACCACACTCTCAGACAGTACATTCCAGAACCTAACCACTCACTGTGTGAATCTGTCTCCACAACACTCTCAGACAGTACATTCCAGATCCTAACCACTCACTGTGTGAATCTGTCTCCACCAAAATCTCAGACAGTGCATTCCAGACCCTAACCACTCGCTGTGTGAACCTATCTCCACCACATTCTCAGACAGTACATTCCAGATCCTAACCACTCACTGTGTGATCCTGTCTCCACCAAACTCTCAGACAGTGCATTCCAGTCCCTAAACGCTCACTGTGTGAACCTATCTCCACCATACTCTCAGACAGTACATTACAGACCCTAACCACTCACTGTGTGATCCTGTCTCCACCAAACTCTCAGACAGTACATTCCAGATCCTAACGACTCACTGTGTGAATCTATCTCCACCACACTCTCAGACAGTGCATTCCAGACCCTAACCACTCACTGTGTGAACCTGTCTCCACCCCACTCTCAGACAGTACACTCCAGAACCTAACCACTCACCATGTGAATCTGTCTCATAGAACATAGAAATAGAACATTACAGCGCAGAACAGGCCCTTCGGCCCACGATGTTGCGCCGACCAGTTACAAAACAATGACCCACTAGCCTAAACCAATCCCTTTTCGTCCATAAACCTATCCACAGATCTCTTAAACGCCCCCAAACTAGGCACATATACAACTGCAGCTGGCAGGGCATTCCAATCCCTCACCACCCTCTGGGTAAAGAACCTACTCCTGACATCAGTCCTATAACTACCCCCCCTTAATTTAAAGTCACGCCCCCTCGTGCTAGCTTTCTCCATCCTAGGAAAAAGGCTATCACTATCTACCCTGTCTAAACCTCTAATCATCTTATATGTTTCAATAAGGTCCCCTCTTAGCCGCCTTCTTTCCAGCGAACACAACCCCAAATCTCTCAGTCTCTCCTCATAGGATCTCCCCTCCATACCAGGCAACATCCTGGTAAACCTCTTCTGCACCCTCTCCAAAGCCTCTACATCCTTCCTGTAATGTGGGGACCAGAACTGCACACAAAACTCCAAGTGCGGCCGCACCAGAGTTGTGTACAGTTGCATCATGACGCTGCGACTCCTAAATTCAATCCCCCTACCAATAAACGCCAAGACACCGTATGCCTTCTTAACAACCTTATCTACTTGATTCCCAACTTTCAGGGATCTATGTACACATACACCTAGATCCCTCTGCTCCTCCACACTATTCAAAGTCCTCCCGTTAGCCCTATACTCAACACATCTGTTATTCCTACCGAAATGAATTACCTCACACTTCTCCACCACAGTCTCAAGCTGTACATTTCAAATCCTAACCACTCACTGTGTGAATCTGTCTCCACCACACTCTCAGACAGTATATTTGAAATTCTAACCACTCGCTGTGTGAATCTGTCTCCACCACACTCTCAGACAGTAGATTCCAAATCCTAACCACTCACAGTGTGAATCTATCTCCACCACACTCTCAGACAGTAGATTCCAAATCCTAACCACTCACTGTGTGAATCTGTCTCCACCACACTCTCAGACAGTAGATTCCAAATGCTAACCACTCACTGTGTGAATCTGTCTCCACCACACTCTCAGACAGTAGATTCCAAATCCTAACCACTCACTGTGTGAATCTGTCTCCACCACACTCTCAGACAGTACATTTGAAATTCTAACCACTCACTGTGTGAATCTGTCTCCACCACACTCTCAGACAGTAGATTCCAAATCCTAACCACTCAAAGAACAAAGAACAAAGAACAACACAGCACGGGAAACAGGCCCTTCGGCCCAACGAGCCCGCACCGCCGTCCCATGGTCAGTGACCTATTCATGATTTTAGTCTATGCCTAATGTGTGAGGATCAGGGAGGTCCAATATAGGGACAATTTGTTACCCAATCAATCAGCCTTAAAGCACATTTTTGGGATGTGGGAGGAAACCGGAGCACCCGGAGGAAACCCACGCAACCACGGGGAGAACGCGCAAACTCCCACAGACACAGGCCCAACTCCATGTGTCCGCACAGCATCAGAGATAACCTCTGTGCTGCCATGATGCCCTCGAGATGGTCCAGTTTATGCACACCAACGACATGAAGCAGTAGGCAACTCCCGAAGCAATATCCAAGAGCAGCCCACCACAACCTGCCGCCCGCATGCCCCTTGCTGGACTTAAATGCCTGTGGACAAAAATTTCATTATTAAAAAGACTCTATATCCCTGAGGCTAAAACTGACCCCAAGCCTACAATGTTTAGTAAGGCCTGCTATATCCCCCTATATGTAGACCGCTCATGTGGCTGTCTAAGTGACTCTTGAACAACCCTAGCGTGCCTGCTTCCACCACCTTACTCGGCAGTGCATTCCACATCCCCACTACCCTTTGTGTGAAAAACTGCCCTCTAATATTAGTCTTATATCTAGCCCCCCTCACCGTAAGCCCGTGACCCCTCGTTCTATCCATTTCTAATAGTGGAAAAAGCTTACCACCATTTACTCTATCTGTCCCCTTCATAATCTTATAAACCTCTATTAGATCCCCCCTCAGCCGACGTCTCTCAAGGGAAAACAGCCCAAGTGCGTTCAATCTTTCCTCGTAAGACAGCCCTTCCATACCAGGCAACATCCTGGTAAACCTCCTCTGCACTCTCTCCAGGATCTCTACATCCTTCCGGTAGTACGGCGACCAGAACTGGACGCAGTACTCCAAGTGAGGCCTAACCAACGTTCTATACAACTGCAACATCAGACTCCTACTCTTATATTGTATACCCCTTCCTATGAAGGCTAACATGCCATACGCTTTCCTCATCACATTCTGCACCTGCACCGACACCTTCAGGGACTTGTGTACCTGCACCCCCAGGTCTCTCTGCGTATCTATACTCCGGATAGAACATAGAACATAGAACATAGAACACTACAGCACAAACAGGCCCTTCGGCCCTCGAGTTGCGCCGATCACATCAACCCCACCAATCTATAGACCTATCTATAACCCCCAATCTCATTAAACCCCATATACTCATCCAGAAGTCTTTTAAAAGACCCCAGCGAGTTCGCCTCCACCACCGACGACGGCAGCCGATTCCATTCACTCACCACCCTCTGAGTGAAAAACTTACCCCTAACATCACCTCTGTACTTCCCTCCCCGCACCTTAAATCTGTGTCCTCTCTTAGCGACCATTTCAACCCGGGGAAATAGCCTCTGAGAGTCCACCCTATCTATTCCTCTCAACATTTTATAAACTTCTATCTGGTCGCCTCTCAACCTTCGCCTCTCTAGGGAAAAGAGTCCCAGCTCCCTCAACCTAACTTCATAAGGCATGCCTCCCAGTCCAGGCAACATCCTTGTAAATCTCCTCTGCACCCTTTCAATAGCTTCTACGTCTTTCCTATAGTGAGGCGACCAGAACTGCGCACAGTACTCCAAATGAGGCCTGACGAGGGTCCTGTAAAGTTGCAGCATTACCTCCCGACTCTAAACTCAATCCCTCGATTAATGAAGGCCAGTACACCATACGCCTTCTTGACCACCTCCTCCACCTGCGAGGCCGATTTAAGAGTCCTGTGAACCCGGACCCCGAGATCCTTCTGCTCTTCAACGCTACTAAGACCCCTGCCTTTAATAGTGTACTCGTTCATCCCGTTGGTTCTGCCGAAATGGACTACTACACATTTATCCGCGTTGAAGTCCATCTGCCACTTCTCCGCCCATTCCTGCATCCTATCTATGTCCTGCTGCAACTTTTGACATCCTTCCAGACCATCCACAACACCGCCGACCTTCGTGTCATCAGCGAACTTGCTAACCCATCCCTCCACTTCCTCATCCAGGTCATTTATGAAAATGACAAACAGCAAGGGTCCCAGAACAGATCCCTGGGGCACCCCACTGGTGACTGACCTCCATTCCGAAAAAGACCCATCCACAACCACTCTCTGCCTTCTGCAGGCAAGCCAGTTCTGGATCCACAAGGCCAAAGGCCCTTGGATCCCATGCCCTCTCACCTTCTCAAGAAGTCTTGCATGGAGGACCTTATCAAAAGCCTTGCTGAAGTCCATGTACACTACGTCCACGGCACTTCCTTCGTCAATGTGTTCAGTCACATTATCGAAGAACTCAACTAGGCTCGTAAGGCACGACCTGCCCTTGACAAATCCATGCTGAAATAGTTCTACCTTTTATTGTATAACTCCCCTCTACTGTGTGAATCTGCCTCCACCACACTCTCAGACAGTACATTCGAAATCCTAACCACTCGCTGTGTGAATCTATCTCCACCATACTCTGAGACAGTACATTCCAGATCCTAATGACTCACTGTGTGAATCTGTCTCCACCATACTCTCAGACAGTAGATTCCAAATGCTAACCACTCACTGTGTGAATCTGTCTCCACCACACTCTCAGACAGTACATTCCAGATCCTAACCACTCACTGTGTGAATCTGTCTCCACCATACTCTCAGACAGTAGATTCCAAATGCTAACCACTCGCTGTGTGAATCTATCTCCACCACACTCTCAGACAGTACATTCCAGATCAAAGAACAAAGAACAAAAACAGCCCGGGAAACAGGCCCTTCGGCCCAACGAGCACGTACCGCCATCTCAACACCACCAGTCCCCCCTCCACCCATGACCCTTATCTAATGTTTTATGACCATCCACATTGAGGGAAACTAATTTAGGGACGATTTATTACTGCCAATCAGCCTAATAGCACATCTTTGGGGTGTGGGAGGAAACCGGAGCACCCAGAGAAAACCCACGCAAGTACCCTAACCACTCACTGTATGACTCTGTCTCCATCACACTCTCAGACAGTACATTCCAGACCCTAACTACTCGCTGTGTGAATCTATCTCCACCACACTCTCAGACAGTACATTCCAGATCCTAATGACTCACTGTGTGAATCTGTCTCCACCATACTCTCAGACAGTAGATTCCAAATGCTAACTACTCACTGTGTGAATCTGTCTCCACCATACTCTCAGACAGTAGATTCCAAATGCTAACCACTCACTGTGTGAATCTATCTCCACCACACTCTCAGACAGTACATTTCAAATCCTAACCACTCGCTGTGTGAACCTGTCTCCACCACACTCTCAGACAGTATATTTGAAATCCTAACCACTCGCTGTGTGCATCTGTCTCCACCAAGCTCTCAGACAGTACATTCCAGATCCTAATGACTCACTGTGTGAATCTGTCTCCACCATACTCTCAGACAGTAGATTCCAAATGCTAACCACTCACTGTGTGAATCTGTCTCCACCACACTCTCAGACAATACATTTCAAATCCTAACCACTTGCTGTGAGAATCTGTCTCCACCACACTCTCAGACAGTACATTTCAAATCCTAACCACTCACTGTGTGAATCTATCTCCACCACACTCTCAGACAGTACATTCCAAATCCTAACCACTCACTGTGTGAATCTGTCTCCACCACACTCTCAGACAGTACATTTCAAATCGTAACCACTCACTGTGTGAATTTCTCTCCACCACACTCTCAGACAGTACATTTCAAATCCTAACCACTCACTGTGTGAATCTGTCTCCACCACACTCTAAGACAGTACATTTCAAATCGTAACCACTCACTGTGTGAATCTGTCTCCACCTACCTCAGACAGTACATTTCAAATCGTAACCACTCACTGTGTGAATCTGTCTCCACCACACTCTCAGACAGTACATTCCAAATCCTAAGCACTCACTGTGTGAATCTGTCTCCACCACACTCTCAGACAGTGCATTGCAAATCCTAACCACTCGCTGTGTGAATCTGTCTCCACCACACTCTCAGACAGTAGATTCCAAATCCTAACCACTCACCGTGTGAATCTTTCTCCACCACACTCTCAGACAGTAGATTCCAAATGCTAACCACTCACTGTGTGAATCTATCTCCACCACACTATCAGACAGTAGATTCCAAATGCTAACCACTCACTGTGTGAATCTGTCTCCACCAAGCTTTCAGACAGTACATTTCAAATGCTAACCACTCACTGTGTGAATCTGTCTCCACCACACTGTCAGACAGTACATTTCAAATCCTAACCACTCACTGCGTGAACCTGTCTCCACCACACTCTCAGACAGTACATTTGAAATCCTAACCACTCGCTGTGTGAATCTGTCTCCACCACACTCTCAGACAGTACATTTCAAATGCTAACCACTCACTGTGTGAATCTGTCTCCACCACACTGTCAGACAGTACATTTCAAATCCTAACCACTCACTGCGTGAACCTGTCTCCACCACACTCTCAGACAGTACATTTGAAATCCTAACCACTCGCTGTGTGAATATGTCTCCACCACACTCTCAGACAGTACATTCCAGACCCTAAGCTGTGTATATCTATCTCCACCACACTCTCAGACAGTACATTCCCAGATCCTAACCACTCACTGTGTGAATCTGTCTCCACCATACTCTCAGACAGTAGATTCCAGATCCTAACCACTCACTGCGTGAACCTATCTCCACCACACTCTCAGACAGTACATTCCTGACCCTAAGCTGTGTATATCTATCTCCACCACACTCTCAGACAGTACATTCCCAGATCCTAACCACTCACTGTGTGAACCTATCTCCACCACACTCTCAGACAGTACATTCCTGACCCTAACCACTCACTGTGTCAATCTATCTCCACCACACTCTCAGTCAGTACATTCCAGATCCTAACGACTCACTGTATGAATCTGTCTCCACCACACTCTCAGACAGTGCATTCCAGAACTCCCATCCGGAGTTGAGGGGGTTGAGCTATGAGGAGAGGCTGAATAAACTAGGCTTGTACTCGTTGGAGTTTAGAAGAATGAGGGGAGATCTCATTGAGACGTAAAAGATGATGAATGGGATGGATAGGATAGAGGTGGAGAGACTCTTCCCGCTCACAAAAGACAGTAGGACTAGGGGGCACAGCCTCAAGATAAAGTGGGGGGCGGTTTAGAACAGAGTTGAGGAGGAACTTCTTCACTCAAAGGGTGGTGAATCTCTGGAATTCTCTGCCCGTTGAAGTGGTGGAGGCTGGCTCGCTAAATATTTTTAAGAAACGGGTTGATGGGACTGATGTTCTTATGATCTAACTCCCCATCCACTTCCATCACCCAACTCCCATCCACTTCCATCACCCAACTCCCATCCACTTCCATCACCCAACTCCCATCCACTTCCATCACCCAACTCCCATCCACTTCCATCACCCAACTCCCATCCACTTCCATCACCCAACTCCCATCCACTTCCATCACCCAACTCCCATCCACTTCCATCACCCAACTCCCATCCACTTCCATCACCCAACTCCCATCCACTTCCATCACCCAACTCCCATCCACTTCCATCACCCAACTCCCATCCACTTCCATCACCCAACTCCCATCCACTTCCATCACCCAACTCCCATCCACTTCCATCACCCAACTCCCCATCCACTTCCATCACCCAACTCCCATCCACTTCCATCACCCAACTCCCCATCCACTTCCATCACCCAACTCCCATCCACTTCCATCACCCAACTCCCCATCCACTTCCATCACCCAACTCCCATCCACTTCCATCACCCAACTCCCATCCACTTCCATCACCCAACTCCCATCCACTTCCATCACCCAACACCCATCCACTTCCATCACCCAACTCCCATCCACTTCCATCACCCAACTCCCCATCCACTTCCATCACCCAACTCCCATCCACTTCCATCACCCAACTCCCCATCCACTTCCATCACCCAACTCCCCATCCACTTCCATCACCCAACTCCCCATCCACTTCCTTCACCCAACTCCCCATCCACTTCCATCACCCAACTCCCATCCCCTTCCATCACCCAACTCCCATCCACTTCCATCACCCAACTCTCATCCACTTCCATCACCCAACTCCCATCCACTTCCATCACCCAACTCCCATCCACTTCCATCACCCAACTCCCATCCACTTCCATCACCCAACTCTCATCCACTTCCATCACCCAACTCCCATCCACTTCCATCACCCAACTCCCATCCACTTCCATCACCCAACTCCCATCCGCTTCCATCACCCAACTCCCATCCACTTCCATCACCCAACTCCCATCCACTTCCATCACCCAACTCCCCATCCACTTCCATCACCCAACTCCCCATCCACTTCCATCACCCAACTCCCCATCCACTTCCATCACCCAACTCCCCATCCACTTCCATCACCCAACTCCCCATCCACTTCCATCACCCAACTCCCCATCCACTTCCATCACCCAACTCCCATCCACTTCCATCACCCAACTCCCCATCCACTTCCATCACCCAACTCCCATCCACTTCCATCACCCAACTCCCATCCCCTTCCATCACCCAACTCCCATCCCCTTCCATCACCCAACTCTCATCCACTTCCATCACCCAACTCCCCATCCACTTCCATCACCCAACTCCCATCCACTTCCATCACCCAACTCCCATCCACTTCCATCACCCAAGTCCCATCCCCTTCCATCACCCAACTCTCATCCACTTCCATCACCCAACTCCCCATCCACTTCCATCACCCAACTCCCCATCCACTTCCATCACCCAACTCCCATCCATTTCCATCACCCAACTCCCATCCACTTCCTTCACCCAACTCCCCATCCACTTCCATCACCCAACTCCCATCCCCTTCCATCACCCAACTCTCATCCACTTCCATCACCCAACTCCCCATCCACTTCCATCACCCAACTCCCCATCCACTTCCATCACCCAACTCCCCATCCACTTCCTTCACCCAACTCCCCATCCACTTCCTTCACCCAACTCCCATCCACTTCCATCACCCAACTCCCCATCCACTTCCATCAACCAACTCCCCATCCACTTCCATCACCCAACTCCCCATCCACTTCCATCACCCAACTCCCCATCCACTTCCATCACCCAACTCCCCATCCACTTCCATCACCCAACTCCCATCCACTTCCATCACCCAACTCTCATCCACTTCCATCACCCAACTCCCATCCCCTTCCATCACCCAACTCCCATCCACTTCCATCACCCAACTCCCATCCCCTTCCATCACCCAACTCCCATCCACTTCCATCACCCAACTCCCCATCCACATCCATCACCCAACTCCCATCCACTTCCATCACCCAACTCCCATCCATTTCCATCACCCAACTCCCCATCCACTTCCATCACTCAACTCCCATCCACTTCCATCACCCAACTCCCATCCATTTCCATCACCCAACTCCCCATCCACTTCCATCACTCAACTCCCATCCACTTCCATCACCCAACTCCCCATCCACTTCCATCACCCAACTCCCATCCACTTCCATCACCCAACTCCCATCCACTTCCATCACCCAACTCCCATCCACTTCCATCACCCAACTCCCATCCACTTCCATCACCCAACTCCCATCCACTTCCATCACCCAACTCCCATCCATTTCCATCACCCAACTCCCATCCACTTCCATCACCCAACTCCCATCCATTTCCTTCACCCAACTCCCATCCACTTCCATCACCCAACTCCCATCCACTTCCATCACCCAACTCTCATCCACTTCCATCACCCAACTCCCCATCCACTTCCATCACCCAACTCCCATCCCCTTCCATCACCCAACTCCCATCCACTTCCATCACCCAACTCCCATCCACTTCCATCACCCAACTCCCCATCCACTTCCATCACCCAACTCTCATCCACTTCCATCACCCAACTCCAATCCACTTCCATCACCCAACTCCCA